>NW_026847549.1:126646162-126691720 GCF_025583915.1 Anolis sagrei ordinatus
CAACTTGGTTCTTCTTCCTTCATCTCTATTTCTATAGGGCAGTGGTCTGAGTCTGTCCTAGGTGCTATTTTTATTTTCTTTATTTTTAATGTGAGTGAGGGTGAGGTCCAGATCATATCTATTCTCGACCAGCTCTTATGTCTGGCCGAGAAGAAGGTGTAATCCTGTTTGTTACCATTTTTTATTCTCCATACATCTTCCATCTTTAGGTCTCTCATCATGTTTATGAAATGTTTTGGCAGTGTACCTGTATTGTCTCTTGTCTTGCCTTTTTGTTTTGTAGATTTGTCTAAATTTTTGTCTATTATGCCATTAAAGTCCCCCAGTATCATTATTTTATCAAACACCTGTTTAGCTATATTTGTTTCTAATTGTTTCACAAATTTGGATTTCGCATCATTTGGCGCATATATGTTGCAAATTAAGATTTTGGTATTTCTCCAATTGATCATTACTCCTACCATTCTGCCTTCCTGGTCTTTGAAGGCTAATTCGGCTTCTATGTTATTTGTAATATAGGTGACTACTCCTCTCTTTTTTTCTAAAGCAGATGAATAAAATACCTTCCCTAACCTATTATCCTTCAAATGTGCCACATGTTTACTAGCTATATGGGTTTCTTGCAAAGCAATGATTTGAAATTTTCTTTTCTTTAATTTGTCAAAAATTTTATTTCGTTTATTAGGGCCATTCAAACCGTTTACATTATTACAGAATATTTTAATATTTGAAAACATTTAAAAAAGTGGATCCTTCCTCTCTCTCTTGTTCTTCTTCTTGTCTTTCTCCTTGTCCTGTTCCTGTCTTTTCCCGTATCTCTTCTTCTTGTTCTTTCCTTAGGTTTCTGATCTTTTCCTCGTTAATGTATTTCTCAATTTGTTGGTTCAGATATTCTCTCCTAGCTTCTAAGTCTTCTTTGTTGGGTGAGATGAGTCGTTGTCTTTTACTCTGTTTCCTTTTTAGCTCAGTCTCTTCATCTTCGTCTTCTTCATCTATGTCTTCTTTCTTTATTCCTTTGTAGAATTGTCTGGCTCTCTCAACTGTTTTAATCCAATATCTTTGGCCTTTATACGTCGTCATGAGTCCCTCGTCTTTCTCCCAACGAAATCTTACATTTTGCTTTCTCAGTTCTTCCGTGAGGAAGTTATACTTCCTTCTGTTGTTGATTACGGTTGTCGGGAACTCTTCTAGTATTACTATTCTTTTTCCTTTGTAGTATATTGATTTTCCAGTATTTGCTCTTATAATCGCATCTCTTGTTGTTCTTCTTGTCAGTTGCACTATAACGTCTCTGTCCGATTTATTCTTCCTCGCATAATTCGTGTTAATTCTGTATATTCTGTCTAACTGTTCGTCCATATATTGTTTGGTACTTTGAAGTAATTCAGCCAGAACTTCTGAGACTATCTCTCTTAGGTTTTCTTCTTTTTCTTCTTGTACATTTCTCAGTCTCACCTGGAATTCCATCTCTCTCCGTTCCAAAACTTCTTGTCTTGTCTGGGTTTTTTGGTGCAACCATTCTAATGCTTGCATTTTCTCTTCAGTTGTTTCTTGTCTTTTTTCTTGTTCCATTTTCTGTTTTTTCAACTCTTTTATCTCTTCTTTCATTGTTTCATTATCCTTCTTCATCACACTCAATTCTGTCTTCATCTCATTTCTTAGTTCGGCCATCTGTTCTTGTGCCACCTTTTGGTACGCGTCTTGTTTTTCGTTCATTGCCTTCAACTCCTTTCCTATTGTTCTAATCTCCTTCAATAACTCCTTCAATCTTCCCTCTTCCCCTATGGATAGTCTTCTGGGCATATTTATTACATTTGTTGTCTCTTTTGTTACTTCTTTGTTTGTTTCACTGTTCATTTCTTTATTTATTTCTTTGTTTGTCTCTTTATTTGTCTCTTTATTCGCTTCCTTAAGTTCTTTTTCTTTCTTTACTTGCCATTATTTCTTCCTTCCGTTTGGGCAGTCCTGTTTGGAACAAATTCAGACTTTTAATATCTGCCCACATTAGAGTTCTTCTATTCAGGTACTGGGTGTATCTTTGAAGCACAGTGTGTGTGTCTTGTAGCTTGTGCTTGATCACTTTTCTCCTGTATATTGTTTCTGGTATTTGTTTTATTTATTCTATTTGCTTTATTTTATTTATTTTTGTTATTTATTATTTTTTATTATTATTATTATTTCTTGTTTATTATTTTTATTTTTCTTTACTATTATTTTTTTTGTTCTACTTTTTATTATTATTATTTCTTATTATTTATTTATATTAAATTCTATGTATTTGTGATCCACTTACTGTCTCTTCTCTATTGCCTTTACTCCTTTTGTTGTCTGTGGGCTCCTCCTTCGTTTCTCTCAGATGTTCCCAGTCTTTCCTAGTCCTTCCTTGGCCTCCTCCTTGTCTCCTTGCTGCTTGTCATGTCTTTCTCCTTCGCTCTTGTGTTTTTGTTTGATATTTCCTGTTTGACTTCCGGATTCTCGTTTCAAATCCCGTCTCAAATCTCGTTTTTATTCTTGCGTCTTTTTGGGTCTTGCGTTCTTCCCAGTCTCGTCCAAAATCTCGTCGGTCTCCCTCTCGCGGTATTTCGCCGCTTCCTCTATCTGTTCCTCGTGCGTCCCGCGGCTGTGCAATAGCCTCTGCAGCCGAAGACACAACACGGTCTCCCCCGCAAGCTCTCTTCAAGGTTAGCTTCTTTCGTGGGGATTTGATTGTTTATTTAATTTGTTTGGTTTCCTTTCCCAATGGGGAAAGTAAGGGAGGAAAATTCCAAAGTTCTCCGTTTCTTTCTGTTAATTTTTTTTCCGGTTTCACAATTTATGTATTGGTAATTTGATTGGTACATCTAATTCATTCAATTCAGTTCAGCTTCTCTTCTGGAAGAATTATTCTTTCCGAATAGCCTTTATAATGTTATCCAAAGACCCCCGGGCTTTTCTTTCACCTCCCGCTCTGGGGGCTTTCCTCCCTCCTCGCCCGACACCTCTCTTACTTACTTTGACTCTTGTTTTTCGGTCTCTTGTTTAAAAAGCGCGTGGCTGGAGATAAGTTGGGATGTCTCCCTGGACGCCTCGCCGCGACCCGCCGTACCTTGGGGTCCTTGCCGGGTCTATTTGGAGCCCCCTCTTGAGAGGGTCCCCTTGTAGACCGTCGGCGGATCCCCCCGGTTTCGCCGTCCCCCCTCTTCAATCTGAGGTTGGGAAGGGAGCTTTCGCTCTACCCAGTCGCCTGGTCGAGGCTGGCACACTAGCGGAGCTCTAAGGTGCCCAGCTCTCCGCCATACTCGCGCACCGGAAGTCCGTTTTGAGCACTTATTTATTTATTATTTATTTATTTAATACACTTGTATACCGCTAATATCTCAGCCTGGATCGGCGACTCATTGCGGTTTACAGCAATTAAAAACAATCTCCAATTTAAAAACATATACACATACAATTCAAATTATTGGGCCACCAATAATAATCTCATATATCTTGAATTAAAATCATAATCCAGAATTCGTTGTCCATGTTTTCCTGTCCTTAGTCATCAAGATTCGATTGCCACAGATTAGCCGAATGCTTGTTTGAACAACCATGTTTTCAATCTCTTCCTAAACACCATTAGCGAAGAGGCTGATCGTACCTCTATAGGGAGGGTGTTCCAAAGCCGGGGGGCCACCACAGAGAAGGCCCTGTCTCTCGTTCCCGCCAGCCGCACTTCTGAAGCTGGAGGGATAGAGAGAAGGGACTCTCCAGAAGATCTTAGGGTCCTGGTGGGCTGATAGGCTGAGATACGTTCGGATAGATAAGTTGGGCCAGAACCGTTTAGGGCTTTAAAGGCCAACGCCAGCACTTTGAATTGAGCCCGGTAGCATATCGGCAGCCAGTGGAGCTGGTTCAGCAGAGGAGTTGTATGCTCCCTGCGCCCTGCTCCTGTTAGAATCATGGCTGCCGCCCGTTGGACTAGTTGGAGCTTCCGGACTGTCTTCAAAGGCAACCCCACGTAGAGAGCGTTGCAGTAATCAAGGCGGGATGTAACCAGAGCGTGGACTACCGTGGCTAAGTCAGACTTCCCAAGGTACGGTCGCAGTTGGCGCACAAGTTTTAACTGTGCGAAAGCTCCCCTGGTCACCGCCGAAACCTGGGGTTCCAGGCTCAGCGATGAATCCAGGATCACCCCCAAACTGCGAACCTGCGTCTTTGAGTCTAGAGGCTATGACCGTAGCGAAGATCTTATAATCGCAGTTCAATAGTGAAATGGGGCGATAATTTCGTATGTTCACTGGATCGGAGTTTTCTTTATGAAGTAGCGTTATGTAGGCTTCTTTCCATGATTCCGGTATTTCACTTCCTTCTCTTATATTATTCATGGTTGTGTTTAGATATATTACTAGTTCTTCTTTGTGGAGTTTGTAATATTGGGCCGGAAATCCGTCAGGTCCTGGTGCCTTATTGCCTGGTATATCGGATATCGCTTTAATTATTTCTTCTTCTTTGATCTGGGCATCTAGAAGTTCTCTTTCATCGTCATTAATTCGAGATATTTTTTGTTCTGATATATATGCGATTATGTCTTCTTTCTGTGTCGGATCTTTTTTGTATAGTTTTTTATAAAATTCCCTGAATTGTCCAGCAATTTCTCTTTCCGTGGTGTAGTTCTTCCCCTCTTCTATTTGTGTTATTGTCCTTCGCTGCTTCTTTTTAGCCAATTTCCTTGCAAGGAATTTTCCTGGTTTATTTGCCTCTGCGAAGTAATGTGCTTTTAAATATTTCAGGTTACAGGCCATTAACTCTATCTGATTTGCGTTCACTTCCCTTCTTAATAGGTCTACTTCCTGGAGGATTTTTTTATTTTTAGGTTGCTTTTTTTAGTTGATTTTCTTTATCTTGTAGCTTAGCTTCGAGTTTTGCTCTTTCTTCTCTCCTTCTCTTGTTTTTTATGACTCCCTGTTGAATGTAATGACCGCGCATGACTGCTTTGCTGGCATCCCATACTGTCTCCAGCTTTGTACCTTTATCTATGTTTTCTTCAAAGTAAGTTTTTAATGTTTTTTTGCTGAGCTCTATGTCCTCTTTTTGTCTTATAAGAGCTTCGTTCAGCTTCCACCTTCTATTTCGTGGGCCAATTATTATATCTATTTTTAATGGACAGTGATCTGTAATAGTCCTTGTAAGTATTCTAACCTTTCTGACTTTGGTTGATAGCAAGTTGGTTACCCAACACATTTCAATGCGGGTCCATGTATGGTGTCTTGCTGAATAGTAGGTGTAGTCTTTAGACTCTGGGTTTTTAAGACGCCAGATGTCGTGCAGTCCTAGGTCTTTTTTCATTTGAATAAAGTTTTGCGGGAGTAACCCGCACTTTGCTTTTTCCCCAGATTTATCCATCTTGCCGTCCAACACTCCAGGTTGTCACTCATATGCTCGACTATTCTCCCTCTCAATTGGTTTACAAAAACTCTTTTGGCTCCATTAGGGGCGTAAATGTTGTATATAAATATGTTCAAATTGTTAATTTTGATTTTTACTCCTACCATCCGCCCCTCACTATCTTTAAATGCTAGTTCCGGATTCAAATTCTCCTTTATGTACAATGCCACTCCTCTCTTTTTTTCAGAGGAGGAGTGAAATAGCTTCCCCAAGTAATTATTCTCTAAGTATGAGCAGTGTTTTTGTGCTATATGTGTCTCTTGGATCGCAATGACATCACACTTGAGACTTGAGTTGGTTGAAGATAGATTTCCTTTTATTGGGTGTGTTCAGTCCGTTTACATTATTAGACACAATCTTCAGTTCCATCTTTGAGGTTTAGATCTATTAAGTCCTTCGTGGTTTGAGTTCTGTGGTGCTGCTTTGTGTAGTCCTCTGGGGATATATGCCTGGCTCTTTTCTCTCCCTTTTTTGTTCCAAATTCTTCTGTGGGTTGAAATGTTTCCATATCTTTCTCTTCTGTCTCAGTGTTATCGTATGTGGTTGGGTCTCTTGGGTCTCTTCTTCGTGATTTAGCTTCTCGGTCTTGTTCTCTTATGATTCTTTGGTAGAGGTCTTTCGCTTTCTCCACGGATGTTATCCACACTTTTTCCCCATTCACGGTTGCCATTATCCCCTCCTTCCTTTCCCACTGAAATTTAATTTGTTGCTTTTTGAGCTCGTCGGTCAGAAAGTAGTATGGTTTCCTTTTGCTCATAATGCTGGCTGGTACTTCTCTTATAATGGCGATTTTTTGTCTTTGTAATATGTCGGCTGTTTAGCGTTAATTTTCAGGATCTGGTCTCTAAGATGTTTTCTTGTTAAGTGTACTACTATATCTTGAGTTGTTCCATTTTTCTTGGCGTAATTGGTCTGTACTCGATATACTCTGTCTATATTTGATTCCATCTCCTCGATTGACATGTTCAGGATTTTAGAAGTTATTTCAATTATTGTACTTCTTAAATTTTCTTGTTGGTCTTCTATAACGTTCCTAATTCTTAGTTGATATTCAGTTTCCTTCAATTCCGCCATCTCTTGTTGTCTGGTAAGACTTGTTGAGATTTCTTCCAAAGTATCCAGTCTCTTCTTGGATTTTTCCTGAGTTTTTTTCAGTACTAGGGTATCTTTTTTCATTACACTGATTTCATTTTGCATTCCGTCCATTTCCTTTTTGAAAGAGGACAGCTCTTTCTTAATCTCCTCTTTCACTTTCCCCATTTCATCTTGGATCATTTTTTCCAGCTTGGCCTGTTGTTTTTCTTGTGAGGATCTCATTTTCTCTTGGGTTTCTTGTAGTTTGGTTTGAGTCTCCTGCATATTTCACTTGGGTCTCTTGTATTTTAGTTAACTGCGCCATTAAGTCTTTTAACGTCAACTCGTTTTCGTTTGGGGGTGGGGGTGGGTCCCCTTGTATCGAGTGTCGTCTCGCTGTCAGCAATTTACTTTGTTTTAGTACATTAGGTTTTTTCCATCTCTGGTTTGTTCTTGATTGCGATAGTCGCGCTTCTATCAGATTCCCGTTAGTTTTGTTTGGCTCCTTGCAATCTCTGGCAGCTTCAGTTGATATCAATTTCTTCTAATTTTTGCAATCTCTTCACTTCGCTTATATTGTTTGAATCACAATTATTCTTCTAATTTATAGTACAGGTTGTGTTTTACATTAATAGGCAAACTTATACTTTTGTCTACTTTTCACACCATTGATAACAAATAATACATTCCGGTTAGTGTATAATATCATGTAAGGTTTCCTTAACGCTTCCAGTCTAGGTTCTTTACTCCAATTGTGTCAGTAAATATATTCTACCATTATTTACAGTATCTTTTTATTAATGTCCCACATTTGTTCTTCAGTTATTACATAGTTACCTTAAACTTACATTTAATTTAAACTTACATTTAATTTACATTGAAGTTAATGTTGGATTTACTCACGATGTTCAGGTGCAGTATAGGTTGGTTGTGTCCTTGTGTCCTTGGCTCCTCTCCCTTTTTTTTTCCTTCCCCCTTCCCTCTCCCCGCTGTGGCTCCGAAGAAGAAAAAGAAGAGGGAAAAAAAGGCAAAAAGGGAAGAAGAAAGGGGAGAGGGGGGAAGAGCAGGATGAAGGAAGAAAAAAAAAGACGAAAAAGAAAAAGGAAAGGGGGAAGGGAGGGGAGACAAGAAGAGAGAAAGAAAGAGGGAAAAAAAGGGAGAGGGAGGTGAGGGGTGGGAGGGGGAGTAAGGAAGAGGGGCTTCTTTGGTGCAATCTTCTGCTTGTACTTGCCACCACCTAGGCCTCCAAACTCAAGAGCTCCTCTCACTTAGCTGCTTCTCTGGCTCCTGGGGGCTTCTTCCTCCTCTCTTCTTCTCCTCCCTGTTATTCTGGCACTTCTGTTTGCTTACTTCCCCTTTCCAACTATTTACTACCTTTCCCCTGCTTTACGTCATGCAGCTTTTTTGGCTTTTCTTCTTCTTTCAGTTTCGCTTTCTTAGGTTCAGCGTTCGGCGCTTGGAGCTTGGCTCCTCGGCAGTGTCTGGGTTCAATACTACTAGCCCACGCTGGCTAGGCAGAGATCTCCTCCATTGCCGGTTCTCCTGACTCCTTGGCGCCCTCCCGCTCCACAGCGCACCAGATTTGTCCTAATGGGTCAGTTCAATTAAATTGTTTGAGCCGATGTTTCTTTTCCTCTGTGGCCTTTATCTCGTTTGCTTATAGTTTAATATCATTTATCTCGTCGTCAGAATGAGGCGGTAGGCTGCCTGCCGTCCTTGGCGTCCGGTGTCTTCTCCCTGGGTCTTCCTTTGGGCTTTTCGGGGGGTGTTTGAGGGGATTCTTTGTCCCCTCCCGCGCCCCCCAAAGTCTGCCTCTGAAGGTGTTCCCAACTCGACTTCTGTCGCTGTTGGGGGAGATTTTTACGCTCCCGACCCCTTTTTTGGGGGAAGATTCAGCCCTGTGCTCTGACAGCTCAGAGTGCTGCTGCTGCCTCCGTCTTGCCTCACCGGAAGTCCAAGAACTAAGCCAGATGATGATGCAACATAGATTGGCTCTTGACTATTTGTTGGCTGCAAAGGGGGGATTCTGTGCAATGATAAAAGGAAACTGCCTAGTATATTTTCATAACCTGAACCAGACTATAGAAGATGAGCTAGAAAAATTACAACATATGATACAAAATAATGTAAAAAATCCATCCCCATTCTCATGGTTGACTTCATGGCTCCCAAATATTTCATGGTTAAAAGAAGTCTTGATAACTGGAACAATGATATTGTTTATACTACTGATTGCAATGCTTATAATCCCCTGTATAGTTCCAATACTTAGAAAATATATTCAAAGCCTTGTGGATTCAATAACTGCTAAAAATATGATGTCCCTACATAGAACCCTATACATGCGAATGTCGACACTGCCAAGCTCACATAATAAAATAGAACAAAGATAAAGACAGTGTCAGAGATCACATGACAAGAATAATAAAGGATTGCAACGCTTGCTTTAAAGGCTTTGCTTAGCAACTAGAAGAGGAGGGAATATAGGGACCAAGAAACCAAAAGTAGAGTTACCCCTCCCCTTCTTTAGGGAGGCGAAGCACAGAAGAGATTGTCGCTAGGCTACTGCATTCATGTAAGATGAGCGCATATACTCATAAACAGTAAGCATAGGTAAATTGTATCCAATCAGAAGTTGCTTGAGTGTTGTTTTTTTTTAATTGTTGGAGTATAAAGCCTTTGTTTGGAACGAGATCGGGGCGGGCAGTCTTTGTTCTCTGGCCTAAAATGGCCAAGGGCTGTTCCGTCTCATGCTGATCAGCTTGAAATAAAAGACTTGTTGAAAACCTCATCGGATCTTATCTCCTGTTTGCCTTCTGGTCTGTCACCCCAAAACTCCCAGTCTCTAACACTGCAAGATGGTGTGTCTTACAAAAAATAAGATGGCTGCCGCTATATCTAATGGCGGGAAATGGCACCCATAGCACAGGCCCTCGTCTCTCCCAGTCTCTTTCAGTCTCTTTCACTTATCTAAGTAATGATGGTCAATTACAAATCCACGGCACCCCAGAAAAGTAGATTTGATGATGGTTGGTTATGTGGTTGCTGGTAAGCGCACAGGGTCCCCAAAGGTGCCTCTTGCTGCTTTGCCAAATCCTCCTCCTCCTCCAGATTATTCTTCTCCCCTCCCCAGAGTTGCCTCTTGCTCCTCCCTCATTTGCCAAATCCTCCTGATTTTCCTTCCTCCCGTCCCTAGAGGTGCCTCTTCTTTCCCTGCTTTGCAAATCCTCCTCCTGATTCTCTTTCCTCCCGTCCTCCTTCCTTGCCCCGTCTCCCCCCCTCCACCTCTGTCGAATACTTTCCCCCAAAAATTATTTACATATTTACATTGCCATCACGTATGTTCCTGATTTTTGACATCCTCTCCAACAATTTTTTGAATAGTTTTTATTTATATGTGCTATTCTTACTGGTGTTAAGTACATTTCCATATTAATTTGTAATAATTTTCTTTAATCCGTATTAAGTTTTTTAGATGTCTTTGTCTCCAAAATTGTTGCCACTCTATTTCTTTTATTTTTATCCCTAAATCTTCTTCCCAAACCTCCTTGAGGACGTTATTTTTTGTTTTTCGTTCCGTTATTTCAATTATTATCTTATATATTTTACTAGTTATTCCTTTCAAATTATCATGCTCCTCTAAAACCCTACAGTTTTGTATTATTAGTTCGAATTGGTTAGGCTTACTTCCGTTTTTATTATTCCCCCCCCATTTTTAAACCATTGTTCTAATTGTATACAATAGAACCATGTCAATTTTATTTCTCTAAATTCTTCCATAATTGTTTCCTTCTTCATTCCAACCTTTATCCAATCCCAAATTTTGTCTAATTTTTTTCCCTTTACTTTTTATCCATAAATTTTTTAAAAAAGTGGAAATTGCTTTTCCATTACAATTGGGGTTATTACTGAACCCTCCGTTATTAACATTCTCCTATATTTGTTCCATACTTCTAATGTATTGCTCAACATTGGGTTTCTAGTTTCCCTAATTTCATTTCTCATAAACTGTTTAAAAAATATGTTCCAAATTTCTTCCTCCACTCCTTCCGAACCCTTTCTTAGCCAATCTACTCCCTCTTTTTTGTCATTCCTTCTATAACCAATCTTAATCTACTCGCTTCGTAATATTTTTTGATATTAGGGAGTGCTAATCCTCCCTTTTTGCGATCTATACCATAACTGTTTGTTTAATCTTTCTTTTACTACCATTACAATATTTATTTATTATTTGTTGCCATCTGTTTAGCTCTTCTTCTGTAATTTGAAGTGGCAGCATCCTGAATATAAAATTTATCTTTGGGGGTATTTTCATTTTTACTAATGCTATCTTTCCGAACCAAGATAGATGTATATTTTCATATTCTATTAATGTTTGTTTAACAACTTTTCTCAATGCTACTACATTTACCTCTTCCATTTCTTTTAAATCCTTTGTTATTATTACTTCCAGGTATTTTAATTTATTCTTAATTCTAATTCCCATTTTGCTGTTCTATAAAGTCTTTTTCTTTCTTTGTATAATTAAATAGCATCATTTCTGACTTATTCCAATTAACTTGTAGACCTGTTATTTTCCCAAATATCTTTAAATGATCCTTTATTTTATCCATTTTACTTATTATATTTTCAATAAATAACAATGTGTCATCGGCAAATAAACTCACCTTCTGCTTTTCCTTCTAAGTTCCTATCTTTCCTAATGGCATTTGCAAATAATTCTATCACCATAGCAAACAAAATTGGTGATAGAGGGCAACCTTGGCTTGTTCCCTTGTCACTTTTATTTCTTTTGTCACTACATCATTTATAGTTACTACTGCTGAATTTCTTGATTAATATTGTTCTAATAATCCTTTTATTCTACTTCCCATTCCAAATGTATTCATAATCTCCCTTAATGTCCCCCATTCCACACAATCAAAAGCTTTAAAAATGTCTAATGATAATATCCCTACTTCTTCCTCTCTTGAACCACACAAATTTTATTTAATACTTTCCCTATCAAATTTGACATTTGTCTACCTTTTACAAACCCACACTGATCTTTTTTAATACACTTTTACATGCATTTACTCATTCTATTGGCTATTATAGGAGATAAAATCTTTGCATCTTGATTAACTAAAGATAATGAGCCTATATGACCCTGGGTCTGTTAAATCTTTATCAGGTTTTGGTATTAATATTATTAATGATATCCTCCATGATTCTGGCATCTTACCTCCTTTTCATTATTCCGTTACACAGTTCTAATAATTTTGGAGTCAATACTAGGGCTGGGCAACCACGGAAAAATTTGTTTCTAAACTCGATTCTTTATTAGGATGCGCCAGCGTTTCGAAATTCTTAAGACTTCCGAAATTTGAGGTTTCAAAATTTTGATATTTATGAAATTTTGTTAATAATAACAAATGGATTCGTTAAAATGGCGGACGCGTTTGCGCAATGCACTACAAACATTGGGTTCAAAATCGAAATCATTAAGTATATAATTTAGAATCCACAGAAATTAATTTATAAATGAAAAGACATTACATTAAAATACACACAATTCAGTCATCCGTCCCCCAGTGAGACAGCCTCTAGGACCTCTCCGGGGGGGGGGCTTGACCTTGCCCCCCCCCCCGGGATTGGCTGCCTGTTGCTGGGTGAAGGCCAATACCCTTCCCGGCCTTCTCCATGCCCTCCTGGGGTGGCATTGGACAGTGACTCCCCCCCCCGGGAGTGTCATGCTGTGCAGTTATCTTTCACAGCATATCAGCCYTCCCCCAGTGAGACAGACTGTAAGACCTCCCAAGGGGGGGGCCTTGACCCTGGCCCCCCCGGGATTGGTTGCCTGCGCCTGCTGCTTGATTGCTCGGTGAAGGCCAATACCCTTCCCGGCCTTCTCCATGCCCTCCGGGGGGGCATTGGACAGTGACCCCCCTCCCCGGGAGTGTCATGCTGTGCGGGTTATCTTTCACAGCATATCAGCCGTCCCCCAATGAGACAGACTGTAAGACCTCCCGGGGGGGGCTTTACCCTGCCCCCCCCCGGGATTGGCTGCCTGCGCCTGCTGCTTGATTGCTGGGTGAAGGCCAATTCCCTTCCCGGCATTCTCCAAGTCCTCCCGGGGGGGGGGGCTTGGCCCTGGCCCCCGGGACTGCCTGCTCGCCTGCTCTGTGAAGGCCAATTCCCTTTCTGGCCGCCTCCATGCCGTCCCGGGGGGGGCACATGCTTATGTTGTGTCTGACTGACTGCTCCTCTGCATCGATGGTGCCTGGTTTCTTCCTCTTCTCTTTGTCAACCAATGCTGTGTTGGAAGGGCTCCTTTGCACCCCCAGTGACACCGAGGGAAAGTTCAAAATGCTCCAAGAAAGGAACAGCTGCTGTCAATGCCATATTCATTATTCAAGGTTATCCACCATGCAGTACTGCGGCAATACACAGTAGTGAAGCGGACACCCCAGAGAATCTCTGGCTGTACAGAAGGTCAGGGTATGAATACCCCCATGACCTAATCTACTTTCTGCTGCTGTTGGAGGAGGACGGACCATGGATAATGGGACTTTAAGTACCTCCAATCATTAACCAAGACTGCTGCAACCCCCAGTTGAAGACTTATTAAGGCCAACTTGACACACATAACCCCAATGACCCTGTTTAGTTTCTTGCAAGATTTGGGGGAGGACAGACAATGGATTAAGGGAAGTTTACTACTTTCTAACAGTTCGGTTTCCACAGAACACTGCGGCCCCCAACATAGATTGCTAAAAACCAAACTCAGCACATAGTGCCACCATGACCCACTCTACATCCTGGTGCAGTTTAGGGAGGATGGCCTATGGATGATGGGACTTGCAGTACCTTAACTCACTTTCTGAGACCACTGAAACCCTCATCCAATGTCAGATCTATACTACACAGAGCACACAGAACCCCCATGATCGACTCGACATCCTGTGGTGGGATGAAGGAGGATTCGCCATGGATGAAGGGACCTGTAGTACCTTCATACACTTGATGAGATCACTGTGACCCTCAGCAATGGCAGAGCAAGATCGAACTTGGCACACAGAGCCAACATAACCCACTCTACATTCAGGGGAGGAGTGGAGAAGGATTAACCATGCACAATGGGATTTGCAGTACCTTCACGAACTGATAACACCTTTGCAACATAATGCCTTTCTCAAATAACCCGGTTTGCGCCATGTCCCCAATGTAGTTTGTAATAAATGTGAATGTGTAACACCACGAACGAGGAAGACAAGGAAGCCTTTAAGTGAATTTATGCAGCAGTCCTTATATCGGGTTACACCAAAAAACCGACAAAAAGATAACTCATGAAGGAATGTAGAACAGAACACAGATTCATAGAGTGCAATCAGTTTGCAGACTGAGCAAGTAAGAACCACTACCACCCTTCCAGCTGAGGATGATGGTTATTCAGGAGGCAAATCTGGGATAAAACATGAGTTTCTTCACCGAGGGTCTTATGACTCTTATCCTCACTGATTCATTCGAGAAACGTGATGGTACGTCCTCCGCCGATACATCCAACTGATCCACACTCACCCAGTAATCAAGCAGTAGTTGCCTGGAGACAAAGGAGGTAAAGAGGAATTTGTGTCCAGGACGGGGAAAAAAGAGAGTGACCGTATAGGTCAGGGATGGGGACTTACAGCTGGCATGAGAAAAAAAGGCAGGGGTCAAAGGCACTCCATCAAACTGTAGGAGAACGTTCCTTAATTGCGGTTAATTCTGGGAAGGATGGGCATACCAAGCAGCCTTGTCTCTCTCCCGGGGAGCCTAAACAAATCTTTCAAAGAGGGGAACGCGGCCCAGGTAGGAACCAAGCAAGCAGGTTACATTTTCCGTTTCTCACAGATTCATTTGAGAAACATCTTGCCTCTCCATTGAAATTTGAGTGGAGCTGAATTGTAATTGGCTTCATTGAGTATCTCCAGTTTTTAGTTTCAGGGCAGTAATCATTGAATATTTCCAGCTTTACTTCTCCCATCTTCAGATATTCTGGATTCTTCCTCAGTATTTTCATCAGATCTTTTTTAGCAAAGTTATGAACTCGAATTATTATGTTTCTAGGTGTTACTTATTTCTTCCAGCCGGAAGACGATGAACTCATTCTAGATCCATTTCTATCCAGTTCAACATTGGTGTAATTTTTTGCAATCATTTCAAAATTTCAATTTTCAAATCTTTTCTGTTCCCTTCTGGAAATTTTTTTAATTATAACATTGTTTCTTCTCTGGTTATCTTACATATACACAAACTTTCTTTCCATATCTGAAAGTCTGTTATCACTTTGCTGAATTTGTTGTTTGAGTGCTTTTTGTTCTTGTTTGTTCCTTTCAGTTTCTGATTTAATTCTTTGTATATCTCCATGTATTGTTTGTAGAGTTCTCTGTATAGTTTGAAATTTGTCATCTGAGATTTTCCTTTCTGCATCCAGTTGTGCCTTCATTTCTTTAGCATTGGCCAGGATCTCCTGTTTCATAGCCTGAATGTCATTCTTTCTCTCCTGTTTCCTTGTCTCCCTTTCTTTTTCAAACATCGAATTCTACTCCCTTGTTTTCTTATCCCCCTCTTCTTTAATTAATTCTGTTATTTTTCTTAACAGCTGGTTATTATCCATTTCTTTCTTTTCACTACTTCCTTCTGCTCCTGCAGTTAGGGACGGCAGTGATGTGGAGGTGGGTGCAGCTGAAGAATAAGGGGGGTCAGTTGTAACTGCTTACCCTTAAAAGGAGGACTTCTCATTTTTACTGGGGTCACTGGTGTCACCCTTTCCAATCTTGCGAATGCTCTGTCTGAAGGTTTTATTCGTGCCCAGTGGGGATTCCTGCTTGAGGGGCTTTCCTGCTCCTTCTGTTGTGTTTGTTTCTTCCTTCTCATTCAAACACCAGACAAATTCTCCCCATCCAATTGTTTATAAAGCCTTAATTAACTGCTATTACTCCACTCTGCTAAGCCCAAAGAGAAAGTCTTAATTATGCTTACATTTGCCTGTGATTCCAAGGAGTTCCGCTTGCATTCACTTGCATTCAGTTTCCCCTTTGTAGTTTTGCAGGAGAGCTTTCACTCCTACTCTGCTTATCTACTCTCTCCGCTTGCTTCTTCAAAAGAGGGATCGAATGACCCTACTGCCTTTTAAAATCTGTTATAACATCCCAATTTCAATTAGAGTTACTACTTAGTCTTTTTGTAATTATCTGGACATTTATCAACTTATTCGAACTGCTGAAGTTGTTTTTCAGCTACGTTGTATGCTCAGTAATGGCGATTTCTCATTCCACTTTCACCTCTCAGTCAGCATTCATAAATCATGGGCTATCTTTTACTTTTTGAAGATTTATTTCTGCTCATCAGGTCCTCCACCTTCTTCCCAGTCAAGAAAAAGATAAATCCAATTTTCTTTATCGGCTCATTTCACTGCTTATTTCTCTTTTGCTCACGAGCGGTATGGGACACGTCTTCACCCGGCCATGGATAACTCCACCCCCTGAGAGCTCGCTTGCTCTTCGAGCTGTCATAACTGCCATGAGAAAGGCTGTTTTCCATGTAAGATGCAATAAATCAGCTTGTGCTAATGGCTCGAATTGTGCATTCTGTACCTCTGTAAGAACTAATTCTAAGTCCCATTTTAGTATTGGGGGAGACACCGGGGGGTCGAAAATTCCTATATTCTTGAAGGAAGAGCCAGACCAACGGGTTCTGGAAACATCATGGGTATCCTGCGTCTTTTCGATAGGCTGAGATCGCTGCAAGGGTAGCACTTAATAGATGTGAGCACAAGACCTGCCGCTGCTAGAGATGCAAGAAATTCAAGGAGCAGCGGCGTTGGGGCTGTGAATTGATGAACTCCATGTTGAGCTACAAAAGTCTTAAACTGTTTCCATTTGGCAGCATAAGACCGCTTTGTAGATGGTCTATGTGCTGCACTTACTTTGTCAGTTACTGCCTGTGATAGTGGCTGGGACATATGTGCCAGGTCATGAGGTGAAGGGATGCTATATCTGGATGGCATAAGCAACCTTCGTTCATTGCCAAGAGATCTGGCTGGAGAGGAAGGCGATGGTAATTCCCTGCATCATCTCCTGCAGAAGAGTAAACCATGGCTGTCTGGGCCACCACGGGGCTATCAGTATGCAGTCCGCATTGTCGTGGTATATCTTGGATACGACCTTGTTGAGGCGAGGGAGTGGATGAAATGCATATAACAGAGGACCTGTCCACCAGAAGAGAAAGGCATCCCCTCGGCATCGAATTTGATGGTTTATCGGCTGTCTTGCAAAAAAAACAAAAAAAACCCACTTTGTGTCCTTTAATATTGCAAAAGGTCTACAAGAGGCTTGCCCATATCTGGAATATCAAAGCTGTCTCTGCGGAATGCAGAGACCATTCGTGTGTGGTCCTCTTGTCTCTGCTGAGATCACCTATCTTGTTGTCCTGTCCTGGAACATTTATAGCTCTCAGTTGTGTGTTGATTGAGGAAGCACCATCCCCAAGTATCTATAGTGAGGTTGAGGGAGCGGGACTTTGTACCAGCCTGTTTGTGTATGTACCACGCCACTGTGGTATTGTCTGTCTAACTGGGCTACTTTGTGAAGACAAATGTCCTGAAATGCGTGTAGTGCTTTTTGCACTGCCTTCAACTCTAGAAAATCAATATGGTGCTGAGCTTTTGAAGGGGTCCATGTGCCTTTGACTGACAGGCTGCCAGAGATATCGCCCCACCCATAGAGGAAAGAATCTGTTCTGATGGTGACAGTGGGATCTTCCTGCCTGAATGGCATTCCGACTCATACATTTGCTTTTGAGATCCACCATTTTAGAGAGTAATAGACATACGTTGGTATAAGTGGACACATGTTATGTTTGTGATACAAGGAGTCGAAAACCCGAAGGAACCATGCTTGTAATGGCCGCAGCTGAGCACAGTGTTACGGCTGTTGTTGAGGCCATGTACCCTAGTGCCGACAGTATGTCCCTTGCTCGAGGTAATGGAGTTTGTAGCAGTGTATCGCTGAGTGAAGGGATCTGAAGCGATCCTCTGGTAAGCATGCAATGCCAGAGAATAAAAGTCGCCTCCTATGAACCAGATCTTTTGAACTGGCTGTAGATGGCCTTTCTTGTGATTTACTACCAAACCAAGGCCCTTTAAAATACAGGGTAAAATCAAGATGTTTTTTTTTTGTCGTGTCAGGAGTGACTTGAGAAACTGCAAGTCGCTTCTGGTGTGAGAGAATTGGCCATCTGCAAGGACGTTGCCCAGATGATTTGATGTTTTTATCATCCTTGTGGGAGGCTTCTCTCATGTCCCCGTATGAGTAGCTGGAGCTGATAGAGGGAGCTCATCCACCTCTCCCCGGAGTCGAACCTGCGACCTGTTGGTCTTCAGTCCTGCCGGCACAGAGGTTTAACCCACTGCACCACTGGGGCTCCAAATCAATCAAGATGGTGTAAAAGGGCAACTGCTCTTTATTTACAGTAAGACTCCCAGCTGGGCCAAAAGACCGTCTTCTGTCAAGTCCTTCAGGAGAAGGAGGGCGGAAATGTCCAGCTGTTTCATGAGGGGAAGGCAACTTGTTGAAAAGTGGGGGCCATTGCACTCTCTCTGAGCCATGCTTGCCCTGTAGTAAAACCAATTCAGAACTCACACTTCAGTGGGAAGCCAGTTCTTCTTTTCCCTGTAGTGGGGCCATTCCAGTCTTGATTCTCCCAAAACTTAAAGACATTCCTTCCTTCATCCCCTCCCTTTAGAGTCCCCTAGGATTGATGCACCGGGGAGTCTGGCTTGCTAAGGTACTTTGGGAAACTACATCTCATGCACATAAAATTGTCTCTCCCCATGGTTTCTGAGGGGGAGAGAAAGGGAGGGGAGCACCGCACGAAATGCAACATAGAATTTCAGTTGCTAAAGATGGTGGTGCTAGTAACATTAGGACTGCTGTGACTATCACAACTAGGTTGCAGACTTCGTAATAAGCCTTAAAATTCGGTACCCCAAGCCGCCTCTTTTTCTTTCATCCGTCAATATTTTAAAACTTATTCTTGGTTTTTTGTTCTTCCATATAAATTTTGTTACATCTGAATTCCATTTTTAAAAAAATATAAAATCATTTCTGATCACTGGCAAGGTTTGGAATAGAAATAATAGTTGGGGAAGAATCGTTATGATGGCACACCAGAAAGATGAAGGGAAAACTAAATGTGTCTGGCTATTTTCCCAGTGACCATCGGTATGCCCTAAGTTACTTTAATACCTCAAAATAAAACACTAGAGACAAGACTAAAAATGACCAGTGAAGTTTACTGAATAAACAGTGTGAAACAAAACAAGGTATACAGAGGTGCAGTTTGAATTATGATGGTAAGGACAACAGGAGATTATGAAGTATAATGATGCTCTGAGGTAACAACTATAAACTCTGGGGCATGTATAACTATTCTATGAGGCAAATATATTCTAATATATGAGGGTAAGTATAGCTATTCTATGGTATATTCTATAATCTATAAACTATGGCAAATATAACTTCTTTATTACAAATACTATAAACTCTAAGGCAAATATATCTGTTAACTATTGCATGTATATGTACTATCTATCTATAAGGCAAATATAACTATTCTAAGAAACATTTATTATCTATGAACTCTGGGGCAAATATGTGCTAAGGATGGCCTGTTCAAATTGCTAGGCCAGACCAGACACTATCTGGCTAACTAACTTCAAACTGTGACCAAAAAGAATGCAGTAAGAAGTTCTTTCACCAGCCCATTCTGGCTCTGAGTCAGAATGGGCTGCACCAATCGAGCTCGGCCTCTAGGGGGAACCTAAGCTTCTCCCCTAAACTTATCAAAATGGAACAGTCCAACAGGCAAGAAAGCAAACAGGGAAATAAAAACTAGGCCAAGACTTCACAATCATCATTTTGACTTGCTTTGCGGTCAAGGAGTGATATGTTTTGTTATTTCCATTTTTCCATGTCTTTTTGAATTTGTTTCCATAACGGCACATAATTTTTTTTTTTGTCAAAGCTATCTTACTTTTGGTTATGGTGACCCCTAAATATTTTATTTTGTTTACAATTTTTATTCCTGAGATCTCTTGTAATAAATATTTCCTTTCCTTGTTCATATTTTTAACTAACAATTTTGTTTTTTGCCTATTGGGTTTAAAGCCCGCCAGATTCCTGAAACTTTTGATTTTTTTAAGCCAGTCATTGATGTTATTTACTGGATCCTCGATGATGCAAACGACATCATCGGCGTATACTCTCAGTTTATATTATTGTTTTCTGATTTTATTCCTTTTAGGTTTTTATCCTCATTTATATTCCTTATCAGTGTTTCCATCACTAGAATAAAAAGCAAGGGAGAGAGAGGGCATCCCTGACGTGTGCCCTGAGTGATATTGATTGGGTTTCTCGTTTCTCAGCCATTAATTATTAGGGTGGCTTCTTGATTTGTATATATTGCTTCTACTGCATTTTTGAAGTGATAACCTGTCAAAACTGTTGTGTCGCTGCTTTCAAGTTAGGGTTGATTCCAAGCATCCAAACCCCCTTTGCAGAAGCTGCGCCCTGTTGCCCAAGGAGAACAATCAACAGAAAACAGATTGTCTTCCAAATAAAGAAATGTTTATATACAGTAGTCACAAAAATAGTTTTAATCCTCCAATAAACCTTTCTTCAGCCTCTTCAGCAATCTCTTCCTCTTGCTCTTTGTCTTAGCATTCTCTGCATTTTTTTTCCCAAATAATTTTATTGATTTTTGTCACAGTATACAATAAAACAACATTTAGGAAAAGAAAAAAAGGGGGAAGGAGGGAAGGGATACACAAACAATTTACAAAAAAAAACCCACACCACAACACAGCCCAACAACCTACACCCTATAGTGACCTCCATTCTTCTTACTTAACCAAGTTGTCTATATTTCTATTCTTTCTCTTTTCTACCTCCCCCCTTAGTGTTTGTGTTCAGAGAGAAAACATATATTCTTTCTATCTCTCTTATTTCGTTTAGCTTAACCAGTCATTTCTTTCTATATACTCCTGTAAGACCGTCCAACCTGTTGGGTTTATTGCTCGTCCATTATGTTGTCTTAACCAATATGTTAGTTCATCCATATCATTAATGTCTTTTATTTTTCCAATCCAGTCCATTTTTGTGGGTATTTTCTCCTGTTTCCATACCTTAGCATACACCATTCTTGCAGCTGTGGCAAAGAAGGTAAAGAGCTTTTCCTTATTTTTATCTTTGAAAATATCTACATCGAACATCCCTAATAGATATATTTCTGGTTTTAATGGGATCTCTAGTTTTAATATATATATTTTTGCATTCTGAGTGAATCATTTTCCAGTATTTCTTTACTTTCTCACATGACCATCACATGTGATAGAAGGACCCCTCTTGCACCTTACATTTCCAACAGTTCTTATTTATTTGTTTATACATTATTCCTAATTTTTGTGGCGTCATATACTACTTATGCATCATGTTAGCCAATTTTCCTGTATGTCTGATGCGTATGTATATTTCAACCTTTTACCCCATTTTTCTTCCCACTCTTTTAATAAAATTGTCCTACCAATATTCTTGGCCCATTTAATCATTGAGCCTTTATCACATCCTTCTCTGTCGCCCATTCCATTCGTTTATTATATATTTTGGTAATTGTTTTTTTCTCTCCAATTTGTATTTTCCCCCAGAAGTCGTCCTTGTCGCCAAAACCCTTCTTTTTATCTACATTATATGATTCTCTAATATGAGCATATTGGAACCATGACACGTTTTTGAATTGCACTGCAATATCTTCTTGCTTTTTCAGTTCATATATATCTTCTTTCTTATATAAGATATCTCCATATTTCGGCCAGTATGACCACCCCAATAGTCTGCGGTTTTCAAAGAGATAATTTTTATATTTTTCCCAGACTTATCAGCGATGAACGAACGAAGTGGTTCCCAATTTTTTTTCCTTTTTAGCACCATCATACCATAGATAATTGTGCCATTCTTTTCTCAGGTCAAATCCCTCTAAAGTCAAATTTTAATTTTGGTTAATTTGATCCAGTCTTTAGTCCACATTAGTGCAGCAGCTTCATAATATAGTTTCAGGTCCGATAGGCCAAATCCTCCTTTGTTCTTAGGGGTAACCATTGTTGTTGATTTAATTCTTGATTGCTTGTATTTCCAAACAAATTTCAAAATACCTTTGCTCCAAATTTTAAAATATTTATAGCTTCTTATTATGGGAAGGTTTTGAAAAAGGTATAGCATCCTTGGTAATATATTCATTTTTACTGCTGCTATTTTTCCTAACAGATAAATTTAATCTTTCCCAATTTTCTATTTCTTTTTTAATTTCTTTCCACTTACATAGGTAGTTATTCTCCAGGAGATGAAGGTTTCTTGCCATCAGCCAAATTCCTAAATACTTTATCTTAGTTGTTATTTTAATTCCTGATTTTTCTTGTAACTCTTTCTGGTTTTTCCCTGAAATATTTTTTGTCAACATCATTGTTTTTGTTTTGTATATTTTAAATCCTGCCACCTTCCCGTATTCCTCTAGTTTTTGGAGCCAATTTTCAATGTTATCTCTTGGGTTTTCAATTATGCCTATCAAATCATTGGCAAAAGTCCTGATTTTGTATTCTTGCTTGTCAATTTTTAAACGTCTTAAAGTTTCATCTTCTCTAATACTTTTTAATAGGGTTTCAAGAGCAAATATGAAAACAAGGGGTGATAAAGGGCACCCCTGACGCGTGCCTTTTTCTATCTTTATTTCTTCCGTGATATTTCCGTTAATCCACAATTGAGCCTTCTGACCTTCATAAATTGCCTCTATTGCGTTTTGAGATTGGAATCCAATATCAACCTCTTGAAATAGCAACTTAAAAAGTCCCAATTCATGTTGTCGAACGCTTTTTCAGCGTCGACAGCGAGAATGCCAATTCTTTTTGATGATGGGTTTCATAATATTCCAGAGTGTCTATGATAGTTCTTACATTGTCTTTAATATTTCTATTTGGCAAAAAACCATTTTGGTTTTCTCCAACCCAGTCTGTTAAAAATTCCTTGAATCTGTCGGCCAGAATACTCGCGAAGATTTTATAGTCCGAATTTAATGATATTGGGCGATAATTCCTCATTTCTTCTGCATCTGTTCCCTCTTTATGGATCAGTATAATATCCGCTATTTTCCATGAGTCCGTATTTCCCGATTTGTGAGGGCTCTATTCATTAGGCCTGGGCGGTTTCGTTCGTTAATTTTGTAATTCATTAATTATTCGTTATTTTTAATAATTACAGAACGATTACAAAACATTTTCAAACCCGGAAGGGTTTAAAATAACGAAGCGGCATCCCCCATTCTTTTAACGAGCTTCCGCCCGTTTCGGAAATGGGATGGAGGATGCTGGTGCCTGGGAGCCAATCCGGCGCTCCCAAGCACCCAAGCAGTGCACCGTGGCTGTGTCTGATTGGCCGGCAAGGCCTTTAAAAGCGGCTCCGCGTGGCCGCAGAGCTCATTTGTTGCGCGGAGGCGAGGGAGGAGAGAGGTCTGGGAGGGCTGCTTGCTTTGGGTTGGCTTGGTTGGTAGGAAAAAGACTTGCATTGGGTTGGCTTGGTTGGAAAAGACTCTTCTGTTGGTGTGTGCTCTCGATTGCCCTGTCTCCTGCCTGTGTTAGCTCTACATCAGGGCCAGTTTTTGGTTAATTTTCCATTTCTGAATATTTTCTAAAAATACCTGCTTTTATTCCTAAAAAAATACAAAAAATATTCTAAAAAAGAAAAGACTCTTCTGTTGGTGTGTGCTCTCATTTGCCCTGTCTCGTGGCTGTGTTTGGTCCACATCAGGGCCAGTTTTTGGTTAATTTTCCATTTTGAATATTTTTAAAAATACCTGCTTTTATTCTTAAAAATAAAAAAAATATTCTAAAAAAAGAAAAGACTCTTCTGTTGCTGTGTGCTCTCATTTGCCCTGTCTCCTGCCTGTGTTTGGTCTACATCAGGGCCAGTTTTTGGTTAATTTTCCATTTCTGAATATTTTCTAAAAATACCTGTCTTTTATTCTTAAAAAAAATACAAAAAATATTCTAAAAAAAGAAAAGACTCTTCTGTTGGTGTGTGCTCTCGATTGCCCTGTCTCCTGCCTGTGTTAGCTCTACATCAGGGCCAGTTTTCGGTTAATTTTCCATTTTTGAATATTTTCTAAAAATACCTGCCTTTTATTCTTAAAAAAAATACAAAAAATATTCCAAAAAAAGAAAAGACTCTTCTGTTGGTGTGTGCTCTCGATTGCCCTGTCTCCTGCCTGTGTTAGCTCTACATCAGGGCCAGTTTTTGGTTAATTTTCCATTTCTGAATATTTTCTAAAAATACCTGCTTTTTATTCTAAAAAAATACAAAAAATATTCTAAAAAAGAAAAGACTCTTCTGTTGGTGTGTGCTCTCGATTGCCCTGTCTCCTGGCTGTGTTAGCTCTACATCAGGGCCAGTTTTTGGTTAATTTTCCATTTTTGAATATTTTCTAAAAATACCTGTTTTATTCTTAAAAAAAATACAAAAAATATTCCAAAAAAAGAAAAGACTCTTCTGTTGGTGTGTGCTCTCGAGTGCCCTGTCTCCTGCCTGTGTTAGCTCTACATCAGGGCCAGTTTTTGGTTAATTTTCCATTTGAATATTTTCTAAAAATACCTGTCTTTTATTCTTAAAAAAATACAAAAAAATATTCTAAAAAAGAAAAGACTCTTCTGTTGGTGTGTGCTCTCATTTGCCCTGTCTCGTGGCTGTGTTTGGTCCACATCAGGGCCAGTTTTTGGTTAATTTTCCATTTCTGAATATTTTCTAAAAATACCTGTCTTTATTCTTAAAAAAATACAAAAAATATTCTAAAAAAATAAAAGAGTCTTCGGTGGCTGTGTGTGCGCTTGTCATTTGTGTAGTTCCAACCAGTGCGCTCCTTTTGCCAACACAAAGTGCTACATACACTGCTCGCTCATCATTTGTGTAGTTCCAACCAGTGCGCTCCTTTTGCCAACACAAAGTGCTACATACACTGCTCGCTCATTTGTGTAGTTCCAACCAGTGCGCTCCTTTTGCCAACAGAAAGTGCTATAATACAGTGCTCGCTCATTTGTGTAGTTCCAACCAGTGCGCTCCTTTTGCTCATTATTTGTGTAGTTCCAACCAGTGTGATGAAACGCTTCCTTCCCGGCTTTTCTAGTCGCAAGGGCCAAGTGCTATCGCGAATACCGAAGAAAGGCAGGGGACTGAAGATGAACACATTGACAAGAAGGGAACATTCATCCAACGAGATGGTTATTGAAACACCCACAGATGCTTCAACCAGCTGTGAGATGGCAGAACCTTCTTCTTCATCAGTTCGAAAGACTCTACGTTCAGATCCTGATGTCGTTCCAAGTACCTCTGATATTACTTGTTATGAAGAGGAGGGCGAGGAGGCAGACGTGTCAGAGGAATGGGAGGAAGACAAGATGGAATGTGCTTCCACCACAGGATCAAGAGGACTGCATGCTGATGGAGGGCGAGCTACAGAAACAACCAACGATTATACTCCCTTCCACAAACACCGACAGTCCAAACACGAGCATGAGTACATCTGAAGTGCCTAGTAGGGGTAGGCCGAGATCGCTCCTATGGGATCATTACGACGTCCATAATGAGAGGGCCACTTTGGCAGTTTGCAGGCATTGCGGTGTGAGCGTCAGCAGAGGAAAAGATATGAGGCATCTTGCCACAACAGGGCTAAGGATGCACATTAAGATACACCACCCCCAAATGTGAAGTTGGTCCTTCTTACTTAACTTGCAATACTGCTACAGAAATTAGTATGTATGCAATACTTCCAGATAATTTTCAGAGTTTTTTCAAAGTGCAATTTCTGTTACTTTTTGTTACTTTTTCTTTATTTATTTCTTATATTTACTTTCTAAGTTTTTATAATAACATTATTTTTATATATTAATAATTTATAATTTAATTTTATATATTATTTTTTTATTATTTATAATTATATTTTATAAATATTTTATAAATTTAATTATATTTTATTTAAATATTTATATTATTATTTATTTCATTTATATAATATATATAATAATATATTATTATATTATATTATTTTATTTTATATTGTATATATTATATAATTTTATATTATTTATTGTTATTATTATTATTATTTATTATTATTTATAAATTTTATTATTATATTATTGTTTATTTCATTATATTATTAAATTGACTCAGTTTTGGATACTTTATCTTATTACTTTTTTATTTAATATCTTAATATCTTGTTCTATTTGATTATTTTATTTGATTTATTTTATGAAATGATTTTGTTTATAGAGCATTTAGCATTGCGCAATCGCATCCGCTATTTTAACGAATCGATTCGTTATTATTTTAATAGCGAATTGATTCGTATTTAATAACGAAGATTCGGAAGTCGCTTTTGCGCATGCGCAATCGCGTCCGCCGTTTTAACGAATCGATTCGTTATAACCTTAACGAATCGACCCCGCGCCAATAACAAAGCTTCGGAAGTGATTTTGCGCATGCGCGGGGGGTCCGCCATCTTAACGAATCGATTCGTAAATATTTACGAAATTTCGTAAATACCGAACTTTTTTAAGGGAAAATTTTGTAATTATTTTAAATATCGAAACAAAAAAACACCCCAATTACAAATTGATTTTAGAAACAAATTTTTGCGTTGTTACCCAGGCCTACTATTCATGATCTTTTGCAATATTGGGATAATTTCATCTTGTATTGATTTATAAAAGGCGGCTGAGTAGTCGTCTGGCTCTGGTGCCTTATTATTGTTTAAAATTTTTTATTGCCTTTTTAATTCCTGCATGAGTAATTGGTTTGTTTAATTTTTCCCTTTGCTCCTCTGAAATTTTCTGTAATTTTCGGTTACTTAAATACTTCATGATTTTCTCTTTGTCTATATTGCCCTTGGTGAAGAGTTTTTGGTAATAGTTTTGAAATTCCTTCAAAATTTCCTTTTCCTTAGTTATGGCATGACCGTCTATTTTGATCTTATTTATACTTAGGGCTTGTTTCTTCTTAATTTTCTTGCAAGCCATCTTCCTATCTTGTTCGCGTTCTCAAAGGTTCTTTAAGATATTTTAGTTTTTTCGCCATTTTCTCTAGCTCTAAGTTGTGTTTCTCTTTTTTAAGTAACTCCAATTCTTTATTCAACTCTCGTTTCTCTGGGTCCTTTTTTAGCTCTTGTTCTTTTTTTGTAATTTTATTCACATTTTGTTGAATCAATAACCCCCTCATTACAGCTTTATAGGCATCCCATACCGTTTGTATTTTCACACCTACCGTATTATTTAACTCAAAGTAATCACGTGATCTTGTCTTGTAGTTGTTGATGTCCTCTTGTGTCTTTAATAAGTTTTCATTTCGCCTCCATCTCCTCATTGGTTTTCTATAGTTTATTGTCATAGTTATTGGACAGTGATCCGTTAAGTCTCTTGGCAGGATTTTGATTTCGTCTATCTTAGTTATTAGTGATTTTGTTGTCTATATCATGTCAATCCTGGAGCAACTTGTGTGCCTATTTGAATAAAAAAGTAAAGTCTTTCTCCTGGGGGTGGTGCATTCTCCAGGTGTCGTCCAGGTCGAATTCTTCTTTTAGTGAGAGGAAATTCGTTGGCAGTGTACTTTGATTCTCTTCGTTATGTTTCCTTTGTTGCCTCATATTATCCATTTTCTTGTCGATGGTGCCATTAAAATCTCCCAGTGTAATCATGCGGTTGATTTGTTGGTCTAGTAGTTTCTCCTTGAGAGTTTTAACAAATTTTGATTTCGGCCCATTCGGTGCGTAAATATTACATATCATAATGGAGTCTGTCCCTAAAGTTATTTTGGCCACCACCATCCTTCCCTCCTGGTCTTTAAATACCAGTTCTGATGGAATTTGCTCATCTATATATAGTACTACTCCTTTTTTCTTTTCCACTGCTGACGAATAGTAGAATTTACCTAGTTGCTTCTGTTCTAAGTGGGATATATGCTTTTGCTTAATGTGTGTTTCCTGAAGCTCAACAATGTTGTATTTTCCATGCCTTAATTGGTTAAACATTTTTTTCTTCTATTAGTCCATTTACATTATTTGAGTAACATTTTAATTGGTATGTGAATTCTGCCATATTATTCTTCAATTAATGCTCCATCCGATTCTTCTCCCTCTTCTTCGTTGTCGCTGTCTTCATTTGTCGATTGCATATTTGTAGTGGCCCCTTGTAGATCTGGGGATCTAGATCTCTTTTCGGTTTTTTCCCTTTTTCTGTCGATTTGGGGGTCGCTTTGATAACTTTTTCTCATTCTAATCTCTTGTAGAACTCCTTGGCCTTCTCCGATGTGAGCCAAAAATTTTCCCCTTTGTATGTCGTCATAATTCCTTCATATTTCTCCCATCTAAATCTTATGTTTAGTCGCTTCAATTCGTCAGTCTAGAAGAAATATTTTCGTCGCTTATTCAGGGTCGTGAGTGGGTATTCTTTAAGTATGGTTATTCTATTGTCGCCGAAGAACGTTGGCTTTAATCTACTTTGTCTCAGAATATCATCACATACTTTTTCCTCACAAATTTTACGATTGTATCTTTTGGCGCTTTATTTTTCCTGGCGTAGTTTGTTTGAATCCTGAACACCAGGTCAATTCTATTATCCATCTCCTGTTCAGTACAGTCTAGTAGTTTTGCCGTTATTTTAATTATTATTTTTCTGATATTTTCATTTTCCATCTCAACAACATTTCGAAATCTTAATTAGTATTCCATTTCGCTTTGTTCGTGTTTCTCATGGAGTTTTTCTAATTTTATGTTCTTATTGTCTAGCTGTTCTACCTTTTTCTGTAATTTTATTTGGGTTTTCTCTATTTTTGTTTTATCTTTTTAAAAATCATTTATATCCTTACTTATTTTTTCAATTCTTTTTTTATGTCTTTTTTTATTCCTATCATTTCTTCTCTAATCATTTTCTGTTCTTCATGTCTTATTGCCTTTTTTTCAAAGTCTTTTTGTAATTCATCTTGTTTTTCTGAGTTTTTGTATTTCTTTTAGTATTTCTTTCCATCCCGTCACCGCAGTTGTTCCGGTTGTTTTTGCTGTTATAGTCTCTTCTTGTCCTGAACCCCTGCTAGTTGTGCTCTTTAAATCCTTAATCTCTTTTTCAGCTTTATGCTTTGGGGTCATCATTTTGTATTTTAACTTTTTCGGTTTCAGGTCTTTGCCTCTGGTGGTGGTATTCTTGTATTTATTTTATATTTAATCTATTTTTCAGTCAGTCAGTATATATAATTCGTTAATATATGTTGAGCTCAGTTTATAAATTGATAGACCATTCAGACATTATTTTAGTTTATGAATTCTCCTTTAATTATAGAAATTTATTTCTTCCTTTAGGTTTCAGTTAGTTGGTTTTGTAAAATTAATTCCAATAATTTATTGTAGTTTATTGTGGATAAGTTGTTAATTTATTGTGAATATTTATAAAGTTAATTCCAATAGTTTATTATAATTTATTTTCAATAGGTTAATGATTTTTACGGATTTTAGAGATGAATAAGATATAATTCATTAATATTTTTACTAGCTTTCTTTAACACACACACTGGACTTATAACAATATACCGTAATAAAGATTTACGAGGTTTAGGGGCAAGGGGGGGGTGCAAAGAGGGGGGGCGTCACTTTTTCCAGCCTTTCCTGTGTGTTTTTTTGGCTTTTTTAACATTCACCCCTCTTCCCCTCTTTCGTTTTTCTCCCTTGCCCTTTTCTCTTTATTTCCTTGTGTTCTTCTGCTATCGCAGAGGGGTTCAATTTGTCTTTCTTAATTCTATAGTTCTATATCTTCGTTCCAACCTCCCCTACTGGGGTTCAGAGAGTAGCTCTTCTGAGAAGTAAGAGAATTTTGCATATTCTGAGAACTTACATGTCTCTCTGCTAGCTTGTCTGGCCCTCAGTTCGTTCCGATCTCTTTGGCTTTAAGAACGAGCGGTGTGACAGTAATTGCAGAGTTTTAGCCTTCGCTTCCCAGTCGCGATCCGCTTGCCCGACCGCACTCCTCCTGGCCCTTTCGTCTCCCCCTCCTTGAGGGTGGGGGCGACGGGGGTCTGCTGGCTCTGCGACTCAGCCCTCTTCAATCCACGGGCCGAGGAGAGGGTATTCCCTCTCGATCCATTCGATACCGGGTGGTCTTGCTGAGAGCCCTCAGCAAGCCGCTCTTGCTGCCATTCCGCCCACTGGAAGTCGCATTATCTGCATTCTCATTACTCATTCTCTTCTCTACAACACACAGTGCTTAGTCCCAATTTGTAGCATCTAACCTATCACAGGTGGCTTAACAGTTGCCCCCCATGCAATGCTTGGACATGGTCCTTACAAATACTTACTCACTTTTTCACTTAAGAAATGACTTAATTGATATAAAACTCTGACATATCCTATGTCTATTTCTTTTATTAACAGCTTCAAATAATTCCAGTTAATTTTATCAAAGGCCTTTTCGGTGTTGATAAAGAGCAATGCGAGTTGCTTTTCATTATGTTTCTCGTAATATTCAATTATGTCTATTAATATTCTAGTGTTATCCTTAATTTGCCTAAGTGGGAGCTGTCTCCACTTGGAGATCAAACAGTGATTTTCTGTAGACCAACTCTCCTTTCTCCGGCTTGCCTGGAGATGAGGAATTCGTGAGGAAAACTTGCTTTCTTCTTACCGCTCACGATTCTCACTGTTGAGGATTCCTCATCATCAGAAGAGGAAGTGGAGCAGGAAGGTGCTCAGGTCTTAGAGGGAGAGGAAGAGGTTTTGCAGGTGCCAATGAGGTTTTGCAGGTGCCTACTTTTGTAGAAAGACGGAGTCAGAGAACAGGCAGCGGTCAGCTCGATTAGCTGCTAAAAGATTGATGAGCTAATTGGGTGACACCCTAAGCCCTCCTGCGTGGGGTATAAATCAGAAACAGGAGAACTTAGCTTTTCGCTGCTAACAACAACTCTGTTACTGCCGTAATCTACTTTGTGTCAAAGACTTGATCTGTGCCTTCTTGTCTGCTGATTTTGCTGGGACTTTGCAAAAGACTCATTGGTGTCTGTAATAAGACTTCCTTGTTTCCTTTTTCAATTTTGTTTGCTTATTTTGTTTGCTGGAGTAAAGCATTTTTCTTTTACTTTCAATTTTGCATTAAGGCATGGAGCTCTGGCTCCATGCTGCTGCCTCTCTCAGTTCTCAACCCGGAAGTCCTATGCCTTCCTCTTTTAACTCTTGAATAAATTCTTTAAGTTGGTCAGTGCCCAATTCCATTTTTTTACTTTCTTTTAATACTGAATCTTTTTCTAATAATTCTCTGAAACCTGTTGATTCTGTGTGGACAGTCTCATGATCAGAGAAACCAAAGTCCTCGGATTAATGGTAAAGATGGCGGTACTTTATGTCAGGATTAATTTAGTTATATGTGTTTTAAATGTGCTTCTATGTATTTTCAAGATGGATTCCACTGTGTATTAGAAATGCTGTGCAGAATGTTTAGTCCATGAGGCTGTGATAATGTAACCTTGAGAGAAGTGAGATAATGTTTGCTCTTGCTGGGAACAGAAGGGAGTAGTCAGTCTCATCAAGAAGAGAGATAAGCATATGTGCAGAGACTTTCGTTTTGACTAGTTCCTGATTTTAGCTCGCTGTAGCAAGACATGTCTTGAATGTGCTTACTAAAAACTTAGTTTCTTTTGTAACTGAAAGCTTGCAGAGTCCTTATTTTACAACACAGTGTCTGCTGATCTAGCAATCCTTCTCCATCTGGGCTTTAACTTGCCAAAAGCTGTCTTTGGCAGTGTAAGGCTTTATTAGCCACCAGCATAACATGTATGCTCCATCTCCCTAGTATTATAGCGTTAATTTCCATTATGGGATGTCCTGGTACAAAAATTCCTGTATGCATGGCTTGACATGAAAAACGTCTAAATATGTGAACATCATAATTCTGTCCCAACTCAGTGTTTCTGAATCGTCCTGTATGGTTTGTTGTCCCTTGAGGTATGATGAAATAGGTGTACTTCCTGTTCAAAAACATGTCCAAACAATTAAGTGGTGAGATCCAGGATATGTCACAAAAGGAACCTCATGACAGAGCACATTACCTTACTGCAGCTGCGCTCCTTTTGCCAGAACATTAATGATGGCTCGCCTCTTTAGAAGTACTTGTCACGAGATGGACAACATTACGAATGACAGTATATGGCTATGCAATTACCAGTTTCCCCACCACTGCTTTAGAGAAACAATGATGTTAATTGAGTCCATTTGCATTGGTTACTTTGCCAATGCCAATACTCTGTGTGCCGAATATTTAAAATTGTATACCATCTGTAAGAACAGAGTTCAACAGCCTAGCATAACAAGCTTCCTAATCAAGTTCATTCAATATGAGATACCATTCAAGCAACTGATCACTAGATGTCACTACAGGAGTGTTCTGTACTTTAACTTTATTCTAGAATACCTTATGAAAGAGTGAACATGCACAATACATTGTATGTACAGATCTTTCTTCTGGGAAGAAATGAGCACCAGATAAACTTTGGGAGTGGACAAGATAACATTTTTCCAGGAGCTAGAAGCCTTCATTGCTTACTCATATTTTGCTCACTTTCAACCTTCTGTCTCAATTGCACCATCCTTGGGAATTCCAGGAAATTTTCTGGCATCCCCTCTTCCATCATGTATTAACCCATATAATTACCCTCAACGTTCACACAGGTTTTATCAAAATCTATAATTTTGGTCCTAAACTTGCCCTTGATTTTATGCATAGTCAACCTGTACACAAATATATATATGTTAGCTGTTACTTTTCATGAATGCTATTAAAATACTTGAATCTGTTCTTGGAGTTCTCTATTGAGGTGGTCTTTATGCGCCAAGGATTTAATTTTTCTTCATTTGTTGCTTTTCTTTGTTTTCAAAGATTTTGTAATATATTGATTTAACTTTCCTGGATAATCTCCACTGTGTAGTCTCCCAAGTGGTGAGCAGAGATATAATAAGCAACAGGGCCTTGTGCAGTTAAACCCATTTACAATGTTTTGAATAATGCTGCCTAATAAATCTGTTTCATGAGGCTACTAAAAACCTCTTTTGCCTTCCGCTGCCAGATGGAATTTATCTTTCAGTAAAGGATCCAAATTTGTGGTGTTCAGCACAAAGCAAAGACTCCAAATCTCATCAAGTGCTTCCTGCTAAAAATGTAGTCAACTAAGGTGTGACTGCTACGTATGGATGCATTTTTTAAACCTGCATATGCTAAATGTCATCCCCTGGGTATGTGTTTGCAAGAAGATTTAAATAGGATTCTGTCACAGAGAGGATGCTTGCACAGTATCATTGAATACAGCTGACAGAAATCAATGACAGCAGATAATTGGCTACTGCCTATTAGTCTTCTTCATAAAGCCTCAGGGAGAGGCAGTAATCCATCTGTCTGCAATCCCTGCATCCTGTTAATACTATTATTACAGATTAAGCATACCTAATCTGGAATTTAAAATTATGAAGTCCTCTAAAATATGAAATGGTCTGCAGGGATAGCTGAGATATTAACACTTTTCCTTTCTGACATTTCAGTAGACAGCAACTTTGTTGAGGGACACTGCTCCAGACTCCTGCATTTTTGCCCATGACTCCAGCCCAGTCTGGAGAAGCTTTGCATACACCTTTCCTATTAATAGAGAGCAGGCTAATAGGTCGATAGTTTGTTGAATCATTTTGGTCTCCTTTTTTAAATATTGGGACCATTATCGAGGAGGTGCATGCCCTGTTTCATTGATCCTCGTAAAAAGGTTTGCTAGCAGGTTTGCCCACCATAGTGGGTTTGCCTTCAGTATTTCAGGGATAATGGCATCACTGCCTGGGGCCTTATCTGACTTTAGGTTGCCTATCAAGTCGATGATTTCCTGGCATGTAACTGGCTCCCTGCTTGGTCCCACTAAAACTTCACTGTCACCATTTTCTTGGGGAGGCCCATCTCTCTAGGGAGATACCTGCCCTGGGTGGACCCTGGGGGTAGTTTGTTCTGTTTACTATTGACCAGAATTTCTTGGTATCATTTGATTGTGATGCCTCCAGCAGCTGCTTCCAGTCAGCTATGAAGCAGGATTTATGTTTTTGGCCCATAAGCAGCTGGAGCTGTTGAGCATGATCCCTGTGCTGAGAACTCCCAGCACATGGCCCTTTGGGGCTGCTATTGCGGCTGTTGATTTGTAGACTGGTGAAAGGCCTGTCCCGTCTTAAAAATTTGTATTGTATGTCCACTGTCGGCCTTTTCCCCATAGACCGCTGTGACTTCTTCATCTTTGGATGAGGAAACGCAGGGAGGAGGCGGGCGTTTCGAAGGTGTTTTCTTTGCCGGCCCTTTTCCCTTGGTACCCCCAACATTTTTCCTCGAACTGCAAAATAGATTAAAATATGGGGTTGTTATTAACATCTTCGTTGATCCGGAATCTCCTGTAACTTACTTGGTGCATTGCCTATTCTATCATCAAGGGCCAGTGTCTTATAGGCCGCACTCATTTAACTATGTCAAGAACAGCCGGCGTTGCCTGTAGAAACTTGCAAGGTCATGTGGCCGGCATATCTGCCTGGAGCGTTATCTCTCAACTAGAGTGGTGTCTATTGATGCATTCACATTTGTATGTTTTAGAACTGCTAGGTTGACAGGAGCTGGGGCAGATGGCAGAAGCTCACACTGCCCCCGGGATCTGAGCTTGGGTAAATATACTCTTGGACCCCCTAATGTCCTCATAACTTTGTATCTATGCCCGGACGACCACAGGCCTAGAGTTGGAAGAAAACTCGTGGGCTGTATTAGCCTGTCTCCCCCCTACATTGCCAATCTTGGCATCATAAAAATATGTATATAGACACAACAACACACACTCACATATCTATATGTAAATACACACACATCCATATATTCACACATACAGACACATTTTATTTTTATTTACATTTTTTATCTATTCAGAGTTCTTATATAAGTTTATTATCAGCAGATTTTAGACTTTGAATGTGAATGTGTAGCTATATATCCGTATAATATTTAATAGTTCACATTTAGCATTATATCTATATAAAGCTATGGTCATCTGTATAAAAGGTATCGTCTGGTAAGTGTGTGCTTACTAGGCCTGTTTGATCAAGAAAAAATTTGTTTCTAAAATCGTTTTGTAATTGGGGTGTTTTTTTGTTTCGATATTTAAAATAATTACAAAACTTTCCCAAAAAAAGTTTTGGCATTTACAAAATTTTGTAAATATTAACGAATTTTTAGAATATTTTTTGTATTTTTTAAGAATAATATTAAAATAATATTAAAAATTTTAAAATGGAAAATTAACCAAAAAATGGCCCAAATGTGGACCAAACACAGGCAGGAGACAGCAAATGAGGGAAAACACCAACAGAAGAGTCTTTTCTTTTTTAGAATATTTTTTAAGAATAATATTAAAATAATATTAAAAAATAATATTAAAATAATATTAAAAATATTTTAAAATGGAAAATTAACCAAAAAATGGCCCAAATGTGGACCAAACACAGACAGGAGACAGCAAATGAGAGCACACACCAACAGAAGAGTCTTTTCTTTTTTAGAATATTTTTTAAGAATAATATTAAAATAATATTAAAAAATAATATTAAAATAATATTAAAAAATAATATTAAAATAATATTAAAAATATTTTAAAATAATATTAAAAAAATTTTAAAATGGAAAATTAACCAAAAAATGGCCCAAATGTGGACCAAACACAGGCAGGATACAGCAAATGAGAGCACACACCAACAGAAGAGTCTTTTCTTTTTTAGAATATTTTTTAAGAATAATATTAAAATAATATTAAAATAATATTAAAAATAATATTAAAATATTTTAAAATGGAAAATTAACCAAAAAATGGCCCAAATGTGGACCAAACACAGGCAGGAGACAGCAAATGAGAGCACACACCAACAGAAGAGTCTTTTCTTTTTTAGAATATTTTTTAAGAATAATATTAAAAATAATATTAAAAATAATATTAAAAAATAATATTAAAAATATTTTAAAAATGGAAAATTAACCAAAAAATGGCCCAAATGTGGACCAAACACAGGCAGGAGACAGCAAATGAGAGCACACACCAACAGAAGAGTCTTTTCTTTTTTAGAATATTTTTTAAGAATAAAATTAAAATAATATTAAAAAATAATTAAAATAATATTAAAAAATATTTTAAAAAGGAAAATTAACCAAAAAATGGCCCAAATGTGGACCAAACACAGGCAGGAGACAGCAAATGAGAGCACACACCAACAGAAGAGTCTTTTCTTTTTTAGAATATTTTTTAAGAATAATATTAAAATAATATTAAAAAATAATATTAAAGTAATATTAAAAAATATTTTAAAATGGAAAATTAACCAAAAAATGGCCCAAATGTGGACCAAACACAGGCAGGATACAGCAAATGAGAGCACACACCAACAGAAGAGTCTTTTCTTTTTTAGAATATTTTTTAAGAATAATATTAAAATAATATTAAAAAATAATATTAAAAATAAATCCATGCCGACGAGCGCAGACCTCCGGGATGAAGAAGTGCTCACGAAGGTGGTTTTCCCATGGTGAAACAAAAGCTATTTCACCGAGTTGTTTGCCTCTATTTAAAAATGGAAAATTTTCCAAATGCTCACCCTCTAGAGCTAATCCATGCCGACGAGCGCAGACCTCCGGGATGCGTGTATGAAAGGGAGTTTGGGGGGGGGGAAGCCAGTAACGACTGGGGAAAGGGTGTATGTATGTATTTCACAGAGTTGATTTGAATCTGTTATGGTTCCTTTGGTCGCTCCCCCTGTTCCTTAGATATAACTGTGGTAATTCTAGAGTTTAATTTGCAGACGAACAGATACCGGAGGAAAGGTGTATGGGGAAAGGGTGTATGACAGGGAGTTAAGGGAGGTAAAGAGGAGGGGAAAGTGTGTATGAAAGGGAGTTAAGGGAGGTAAAGAGGAACTTTGGTCTCACAGCCATTCAAAGTCAAATTTTCAATTGAGTCCCGCGGTTCCGAAGCATTTACTTTGAAAAAACTACTGTGCTCAAAGCACGTTGTGTTGGGGGGGGGAGCGTACACTAGAGTACAGGACTGGCAATAAAAACAATAAATGAAAAGAAGTGCTTCTACGAAAATGGGGACTGGCAGGGAATGAAGTTATGGGAGCATTTCTCTTAGGTGAAACAAAAGCTATTCCGTGTGTGCTGACCCCTGCGATTTCCCCAAATGCGGGAAACTAGACTGCATAATGTGTTCCTTAGATATAACTTCCTTAGATATAACTGTGGTAATTCTAGAGTTTAATTTTAATTTTAGAAACTTGACGAAAAGTCGCGATTAAAATCATCAATAAAAAGAAGTGCTTCTAGTTCGGGGGGAGTTAGGGGAGTTAGGGGAGACTGGCAGGGAATGACCGGGGAGACACCATGATCACGAAGGTGGTCTTCCCGGGTTAGGCTCATCCACTGCACTCAGTGTGTGCTGACCCCTGCGATTAAAATCATCAATAAAAAGAAGTGCTTCTACGAAAATGTAGAGGACCGAAGCAGGGTCTCTTCCAAATGTAGGATTTTGTGATTCAGGATTCTATGATTCAGTAGAGACAGGCTAGCCATCTGTCAGGAATGCTTGGATGGTGCCTTCCTGCCTAGCAAAAGGAGATTGGATTGGATGGCCTCTAGAGCTAATACATGTCGACGAGCGCAGACCTCAGGGATGCGTGTATGAAGGGGAGTTGGGGGGGGGAGGGTTTCCATTCAAAAATGGGAAATTAACCAAAAAGCTCGCCCGGCCGCTTTGGTTACTCTAGATAACCTGGGTCCAATCGCATCAGGGCAATGTTCCCGCGTTGAGCAGGCACTGGTTATGTAAGGCAACACAACGCAGAAAGCAAAGTAGTACGCATCAGGGCACCCTCCCAAAATATAATTCCATCCTTTTATGACATTGTTTGGAATCTTTAATTTTAATTTTAAATACTTGACGAAAAGTTGCGATTAAAATCATGCTCACCCTCTAGAGCTAATACATGCCGACGAGCGCAGACCTCAGGGTTTTTTTGAAATACTTTTAAAAAAATTTTTTAGAATAAAAGAAATATTTAGCAGAAAATTATCAAAATGCTTGCCCTGTAGTGGGGCAATATTTGTTAATTTTTTTAAATTAAATAAATATTATTTAGCAGTAAAATTATCTAAATGCTTGCCTTAAAATAAAAATACAAATAGTGGGGCAAAAACAGCCACAGGACACACGACAACAGTGCAAATGTGGAGTGTATTCCTTTTTTACAGTATTTTTTTAAAAAAGCAAAAGTACACATGGTGATCAATACAGCAGGCAGTAGTAATTTAAGGCAACACAAAGCAAAGTACATTTTTTTGGTTTGTTTTTTGGGTGGGTTTTTTGTGGGTTCTTTTGTGGGTTTTTTTTGGTTATCTTATGGGGTTTTTGTGTTTTTTTGTTTTGTTTTTTGGGGGATTTATTTCTTGTTTTTAGTGGGGTTACTTTTTTTAATTAATTAATTAAATATATATATATATAAATAATAGCAGCAGTTTTTTGGTGAGTTTCTTTGTTTTCCTCCTTTTTTAAATAATTAAATAAATAAATAATAGCAGCTTTTTTCTCTAATAAATATAAAAAAATAAGTCCCTTCATTTTTAATGGGTTTTTCATAATTTTTGTTTTGTTATTTTGTATGAGGTAGGTACTTTGTTTATGGGTAAGGGAGTTGGGGGGGGAAGCGTACACAGGACTACAGGAGTTCCTCTTCTCCGGGCACCCCAGAGGCGATGCCCAACAGGCTGAAAGGGGACCGGCAGGAAACAACTGGGGAAAGGGTGTATGAAAGGGAGTTGGGGGGCCTACACACAGCAGCCAAGAAGACATTTCAAACCAGAGAATTTGTACATTTTCCGAAACGAGCACTGTCTTATAGCACTTTGTGTTGGCAAAAGGAGCGCACTTTTCTTTTTTTGGAATATTTTTAGAATATTTAAAAATGGAAAATTAACAAAATGCTCACCCTGTTGTGAAGCGTACACAGGAGTAAGTGCCTCTTTTCCGGGCACCCCAGAGGCGATGCCCAACAGGCTGAAAGGGGACCGGCAGGAAACGACAGGGGAAAGGGTGTATGAAAGGGGTGGGGGGGGAAGCGTACACAGAAGTCGAGGAGTGCCACTTTTCCGGGCACCCCAGTGGCGATGCTCAACAGGCTGAAAGGGGACCGGCAGTAATCAAGGGGACTGAAAGGGGACTCACCCAGTAATCAAGCAGTACTTGCCCGGAGACAAAGGAGGTAAAGAGTGAAGTTTGTTATGGGTGGATAGCAGACAGATTGGATTTCCAGGAGCAGGGAGGGAACAACTGGGGAAAGGTTTAATAATAATAATAAGGAATAATCTAAATGCTTGCCGACAACAACTGTGCAAATATGCAGTGTATTCCTTTTTTTAAAGTTTTTTTTAAAAGAATAAAAGAAATTTGTGCAAATGTGCGGTGTATGAATTTTTTTTGAAATACTTTATAAAAAAAATTTAGAATAAAAGAAATATTTAGCTGAAAATTATCAAAATGCTTGCCCTGTAGTGGGGCAATATTTTTTTAATTTTTTTTAGAATAAAAAAAGCAAAAGTACACATGGTGATCAATACGGGCAATCTTCCCGCAGTAGTAATTTAAGGCAACACAAAGCATGGTGATCAATAAGGGCAATGTTCCTGCATTCTAGTAATAAATATTAAAATATAAGTCCCTTCATATTTATTGGGTTTTTCATAATTTTTTTGGGGTTTTTTTGTGGGTTTTTTGTGGGTTTTTTTAAGAGGTAGCAGGTAGGTAGTTTGTTTATGGGTAAGGGAGTTTTGGGAGCGGGGAAGCGTACACAGGAGTACAGGAGTGCCTCTTAAATAAATATATAAATAAATAAATAATAGCAGCAGTTTTTGGTGAGTTTCTTTGTTTTCCTTTGTTTAAGAATTAAATCAATAAATAATAGCAGCTGTTCTATAAATATTAAAATATAAGTCCCTTCATTTTTAATGGGTTTTTCTTTTCATAATTTTTTTGTGGTTTTTTTGGGGTTTTTTTATGAGGTAGGTAGTTTGTTTATGGGTAAGGGAGTTGGGGGAGGGGGGAAGCGTACACAGGAGTACAGGAGTGCCTCTTCTCCTGGCACCCCAGAGGCGATGCCCAACAGGCTGAAAGGGGACTTGCAGGGAATGACTGGGGAAAGATGGGCAGAGACGCTGTGAAAGCAAAGTGCACAAATGACAACCCCAGGGGCGGTAGGGAACGACGGCTCCCTTGTTATGAATGCCCTACGCAGGCGCCCTCTTTTCCGGGCACCCAAGAGGCGATGCCCAACAGGCTGAAAGGCGACTGGCAGGGGACGACTGGGGAAAGGGTTATGAAAGGGAGTTGGAGGGGGGGGACAAACGCGCGCACACAGGCACACAAGGGTCTTTTCTTTTTTTAGGTTTTTTTAATTTTTTGAAGAATAAAAGAGAAATATTTTTCAGAAATATTTAAAAATGGAAAATTAACAAAAACCTTGCCCTCTTGTGGAGCGAACACAGCCACAGGACAGGGAGAAACGCACACACAGGCACACAAGATTCTTTTCTTTTTTTAGGTTATTTTTTGATTTTTTGGAAGAATAAAAGAAAGATATTTTTCAGAAATATTTAAAAATGGAAAATTAACAAAAAAACTTGCCCTGCTGTGGAGCAAACAGCCATAGGACAGGGAGAAACGCACACACAGGCACACAAGGGTCTTTGCAACTATTCAAATGAACAAATGAAACGAAAGTCGGAGGTTTTTGTTTTTTTGTGGATTTGTTAATTTTTTTGAGGTTATGCATATTTATTTTCATTACTCAAGAACGAAAGTCGGAGATTCTAAGACGATCAGATAAATAATCAATACAAGAGGGGAAAAACTTCTTTTTCCTTTCATTCTGCCATGAGAGTGAGTCCCTGCAACATGGACTTCATTCTTAAAGGACCCTGTTTTAAGTTACCTCTTGGCACAAATTCTGAGTTTTTTACAATAATGTAGACTAGATATTAATGTTAAAGACATATAGATTGGTAGATAATATGATAGAAAATCTTTAGAGTAATTCCAAGACTGGTCATCAATCACAAACCTGAAATATACAGTATTTGGGTGACTCTCCCGAAGCTGTTGTGATGAGTTGGGGGGGGAGGGCACAGGAGTGCCAAAGGCTGCATGACAGGGAGTTGGGGGGGGGGGAGGCGTACACAGAAACTTGCCATAAAGTCGCCATTAAAATAATCAATAAAAATAAGTGCTTCCACCAAAATGTTGAGAGGGCGGCAGTGTTTTCTTCCGCCTTTTTTTCCCAGTCCCGGGGCAAAGTCAAATTTCCATTTGAGCGGGTGAGGGCACCCCAGAATAATAGCATATGCTTGTCTCAAAGATCAAGTCATGCATGTGACCGTAAATAAACTTGACTAAAAGTCGCCATTAAAATCAATCATTAATCATTAATCATTAATCAAGAATAAAATAAATATTTAGATAATGATAGCTTGTAGTTTGCTTCCCCTTTGCTTTTCTGAACTTTCCCTTTTTGTAGTAATCCCTATTTTTTATAACAAAATAAAGTCGCATTCGTTTTTCCAAAGGCTGCATGACAGGGAGTTGGGGGGGGAGGGCACAGGAGTGCCAAAGCACTTCGTGTAGGCTTATGGGCTGCACTGGTTGGAAGTTACTACACAAATGAACAAAGAAACGGAAGTCATATGCTTGTCTCAAAGATTAAGTCATGCATGTAAAAGTTGACACGGCCGTTATTTTTACTCAGAAATGGAAAATTAACCAAAAAATGGCCCTGATGCCTTTGAACCCAGTTCTTTAATTTCTATGCATTTTATTTGCAAAGGGATGCGTGTATGAAAGGCAGTTGGGGGGGGGGAAGCGTACACACAGGAGTAGAGGAGTGCCTCTTTTCCGGGCACCCCAGAGACGATGCCCAATAGGCTGATAGGGGACCGGCAGGAAACGACTAGGGAAAGGGTGTATGAAAGGGAAAATGTAATTCCATCCTTGTGGTAATTCTAGAGTTTAATTTTAATTTTAATTTAAAAAACATTAATCATTAATCATTAATCATGTGCGTCCCTCCCGAAGCTGCGCGCTCGGTGGCAGAGGACGACGTCCAAGGTAAAGAAGGAGTGTACCGAGGTCTCCAGTATTAAAGTCGCCTTTAAAATCATCAGTAAAAAGTGTCCTGGGGTTCCTGTGATGCCCTTAGATGTCCGGGGCTGCACGCGCGCTACAGTGTGTGTCTACCCTACGCCGACAGGTGCGGGTAACCCGTTGAACCCCATTCGTGATGGGGTGACGGGGAAAAAAAGAGGGTGACCGTAAATAAACTTGACTAAAAGTCGCCATTAAAATCAATCATTAATCATTAATCATTAATCAAGAATAAAATAAATATTTAGCTAATGATACCTTGTAGTTTGGAGTTGGGGGGGGAGGAAGGGCACAGAAACTTGCCATAAAGTCGCCATTGAAATCATCAATAAAAAGAAGTGCTTCCTCCAAAATGTAGAGAGGGTGGCAGAGACCTCTTCCGCCAGTCTGTCCCAGCCCCTGCCTCTCGGCGCTCCCCCGTGCCATTGATCGCCTGGGTTGATTCAGATGATCTGCCTGGTTATGCGGGTGATAATGGCTCATTAAAATAATCAAGGCTGCATGACAGGGAGTTGGGGGGGGAGGAAGGGCACAGAAACTTGCCATAAAGTCGCCATTAAAATAATCAATAAAAACAAGTGCTTCCTCCAAAATGTAGAGAGGGTGGCAGAGACCTCTTCCGCCAGTCTGTCGCAGCCCCTGCCTCTCGGCGCTCCCCCGTGCCATTGATCGCCTGGGTTGATTCGGATGATCTGCCTGGTTATGCGAGTGATAAGGGCACAGAAACTTGCCATAAAGTCGCCATTAAAATCATCAATAAAAAAAAGTGCTTCTATGAAAATGTGGAGGACCGAAGCGTTTACTTTGAAAAAATTAGTGTGGTCAAAGCTGGCCGGTCCCATTATTCAGGAACAAGTACATGAGTACAGGAGTGCCATTGATCGGATGATCTGCCTGGTTATGCGGGTGTCCCCTTCCTCCCTCACTGCTCCATGTGCTTCCCTCCCGAAGCTGTTGTGATGTGATGCATTTCTCTTTGGTGAAACAAAAGCTATTTAATCCAGTTGATTTGCATCTGTTATGGTTCCTTTGGTCGTTATCAGTCCGAAAACAACCCGGGCTCCCCGGCCGCTTTGGTTACTCTAGATAACCTGGGTCCGATCGCATCAGGGCAATGTGCCAAAGGCTGCATGACAGGGAGTTGGGGGGGGGGGGGCACAGGAGTGCCAAAGGCTGCATGACAGGGAGTTGGGGGGGGGGAAGCGTGTAGTGCCTAGCTGTTGCCTAGTTAATGCATTTACTTACTCCAGTTTTTTCTCTCCTGGAACCACAAAGATATTTTTTTTCCATGGAGAGGGAACAGAAAGAATTCTTAATCTTTTACCAGCAGGAAATTCATTGCCTTTGAACCCAGTTCTTTAATTTCTATGCATTTTATTTGCAAAGGGATGCGTGTATGAAAGGCAGTTGGGGGGGGGGGGAAGCGTACACACAGGAGTAGAGGAGTGCCTCTTTTCCGGGCACCCCAGAGACGATGCCCATTTGAGCGGGTGACCGAAATACTGTATATTTTAGGTTTGTGATTGATGACCAGTCTTGGAATTACTCTAAAGAGCGTATACAGGAGTAGAAGAGTGCCTCTATTCAAAAATGGAAAATTAACCAAATGCTCACCCTCTAGAGCTAATACATGCCGACGAGCACTGACCTCAGGGATGCGTGTATGAAAGGGAGTTGGGGGGGGGAAGCGTACACAGGAGTAGAGGAGTGCCTCTTTTCCGGGCACCCCAGAGGCGATGCCCAACAGGCTGAAAGGGGACTTGCAGACAGAAATGGAAAAATTAAACTAATGGCCCTGATGTGGACCAAACACTGCCACAAGACAGGGCAAGTGAGAGCAAAAACCAACAGAAGAGTTTTTTTTTTTGGAATATTTTTTGTATTTTTTAAAGAATAAAAGAAAGGTATTTTTAGAAAATATTCAGAAATGGAAAATTAAACGAAAACTGGCCCTGATGAACAGCTAACACAGCCACGAGACAGGGCAAACGAGAGCACACAGCAGCAGAAGAGTCTTTTCTTTTTTAGAATATTTTTTGTATTTTTTTTAGAATAAAAGAAAGGTATTTTTAAAAATTTTAAAAAAGAAAATCATCAAAATGCTTGCCGACAACTTTGCAAATGTGCAGTGTATTCCTTTTTTTTTCAGTATCTATTTTTTTAAAAGAATAAAGTACTATGTGCAAATGTGCAGTGTGTTTTTTAAAATTATTTGTAATTTTTTTTAAGAATGGGAAGGGTGTATGAAAGGGAGTTGGGGGGGGAAGCGTACACAGGAGTAGAGGAGTGCCTCTTTTCCGGGCACCCCAGAGACGATGCCCAATAGGCTGATAGGGGACCGGCAGGAAACGACTGGGGAAAGGGTGTATGAAAGGGAGTTGGGGGGGAAGCGTACACACAGGAGTAGAGGAGTGCCTCTTTTCCGGGCACCCCAGAGACGATGCCCAACAGGCTGAAAGGGGACCGGCAGGAAACGACTGGGGAAAGGGTGTATGAAAGGGAGTTGGGGGGGAAGCGTACACACAGGAGTAGAGGAGTGCCTCTTTTCTGGGCACCCCAGAGGCGATGCCCAACAGGCTGAAAGGGGACCGGCAGGAAACGACTGGGGAAAGGGTGTATGAAAGGGAGTTGGGGGGGCACAGGAGTGCCAAAGGCTGCATGACAGGGATTTGGGTGGGGAGGGCACAGGAGTGCCAAAGGCTGCATGACAGGGAGTTGGGGGGGAAGTGTACACTGGGCCACAACTACTCAGGTACACTTCCCCACCACAACTCCCTGTTTGTGTTGCCTAAAGGGCACTGGAACAACTACACATGGGCGTTAAAGTGAAACTGCGAAGGAGTGAATCTGTGAATGGCTCCTTAAAATAATCAAGGCTGCATGACAGGGAGTTGGGGGGGAAGCGTACACTGGGGCACAGGAAACTTGCCTTAAACTCGCCATTAAAGTAATCAATAAAAACAAGTGCTTCCTCGAAAATGTAGAGGACGGCGTTCCCCCGATGCTCTTAAATGAGTGTCCCTGTGGTCCGAAGCGTTTCCTTTTTAGTGTGTTCAAAGCAGGGAGTGCCTCTTTTCCGGGCACCCCAGAGGCGATGCCCAACAGGCAGAAAGGGGACTGGCAGGGAACTCCTGGGGAAAGGCTGTATGACAGGGAGTTGGGGGGGGAGTGTACACTGGAGCACAGGAGTGCCAAAGGCTGTACTCATGCTCGTGTTTGGACTGTCGGTGGTTGTGGAAGGGAGTTTTTGTCATTTCTGTTGCTCGCCCTCCAGCAGCATGCAGTCCTCTGGATCACTCATTCCTGCGGTGGAAGCTGATTCCGTATTGTCTTCCTCCCATTCCTCTGACACGTCCGCCTCCTCACGTTACAGTGCTACAGTTACCTGATAATGGCTCATTAAAATAATCAAGGCTGTATGACAGGGAGTTGGGGGGAGGGCACAGGAGTGCCAAAGGCTGTATGACAATGAAACTGATAATGGCTCATTAAAACAATCAAGGCTGTATGAAAGGGAGTGGGGGAAGCGTACACACAGGAGTAGAGGAGTGCCTCTTTTCCGGGCACCCCAGAGGTGAAGCCCAACAGGCTGAAAGGGTACCGGCAGGAAACGACTGGGGAAAGGGTGTATGAATCGATCTGCGCGCTCTGGATGCCGTGCTCGTTGCATCTAAAAAAAGTACTTCAAAAGAAG
>NW_026847549.1:126708433-126945190 GCF_025583915.1 Anolis sagrei ordinatus
GAATATTTTTAGGTTTTTTTTTAAAGAATAAAAGAATAAAAGACAGGTATTTTTAGAAAATATTCAGAAATGGAAAATTAACTAAACTCAGCTGGCCCTGATGTAGAGCTAACAGCAGGAGACAGGGCAAACGATCTAAATTAATCTAAAGCTAACACAGCCAAAAGACAGCCAAAAGCACACACCAACAGAAGAGTCTTTTCACCAAGCCAACCAAGCCAAGCCACGCCAACCCAAAGCAAGCAGCCCTCCCAGACCTCTCTCCTCCCTCGCCTCCGCGCTACAAATGAGCTCCGCGGCCGCGCGGAGCCGCTTTTAAAGGGCTCGCCGGCCAATCAAAAGCAGCCACGGTGCACTGCTTGGGTGCTTGGGAGCGCCGGATTGGCTCCCAGGCACCAGCAGCCTCCATCCCATTAACGAAACGAGCGGAAGCTCGTTAAATCTATGGGGGCTGCCGCTTCGATATTTTAAAACCCTTCCGGGTTTGAAAATATGTTTTGATATCATTCCGTAAATGCTAAAAATAACGAATGTTTTCCGAAATACAGAATTAACGAACGAAACCGCACAGGCCTAATAATTTGTCTAAGTTCAGATCAACAACTCCATTGAAGTCTCCTAGTAGTATCAATTCGTCGAACTCCCGTTTGTCTATGTCTTTTTTTAATCCCTTTATAATTTTTTGTTTTGGTCCATTTGGGCAATAAATATTAGAGATCAATACTTTCAGATTCTTTATTTCAATAATGACCCCAATGTATCTACCATCCATATCTTTAAAAGCTTGTTTTGGGTTTAGCCAGTTTTTAATATATGACACAACTACTTTTTTCTTTTCATTGCTTTCCGCATAGAATTCCATGCCCAGCTTTGCTTGAGCTAGATGCTTTACATGTTTGCCACAGATATGTGTCTCTTGAAGAGCGATAAGGTCGAAATTCTGTTGTTTAAGGTGATTAAAGATTCTCTTCCGTTTACACAGAGAATTTAGACCGTTGACGTTGTTGGAATAAACTCGGATGTCTTTACTCATTTGTGTTGTCTTGCATTTCCCATTGGGCAACATCTTGGGGCAGCATCAAATGATAATTCTCTGGTGAGAATTTCCTTAGTCGTTTTAGATCTCTTTCATTTAGTTTGGTTCTTGGTTTGCTACCGTCATCTTCCTCTCCGTCACCCACTTCGTCATTTTCAGTCTTGTCTTCTGAGTACATCTACGATCTTTGAGATATTCTCCTTTTCTATTTCCGGGCCTCCTTTTTGGGTATGGGCCCTGCGGTGCTGTCTTTATGTGATTAGTGTAAAAGGTTCTGGCTTTTTCCTCGGTGTTTAGCCAATATCTAGTGTCATTTAGGGTGACCGTAATACCTTCTAGTTTCTCCCATTTGAACTTTATCTTTCTTTTAACCAGCTCTTCCGTTAGGAAGGAGTATTTCCTTCTTCTCATTAGTGTTTGTTGGGTGACCTCTTTCATGATGATGACTTTTTTCTTTGTAATGTATTGGTTTTTTGGCATTTACCTTTAGAATTTCATCTCTGGTGCTTTTCCTACAAAAACTAACCACCACATCTCTTGAGGTCTTATTTCTTTTAGAGTAACCTGTAGGGACCCTGTATACCCTATCCACATCTTGCCCTATGATTTCTGTGTCTACTTTGAGTCGATCTGCTCAAAGTAGACACAGATCACAATCAATAGGTTGATTGTGATCTGTTTTATATTTTCATCTTTTAATTCTTCCAAATTTCTTAGTCTGAGTTGATATTCTAGTTCTCTATTTTCCAGTAGTTCAGTTTGTTGTTGGATTTTTTGGGTGAGATTTTCTAATTTATTGATTTTGTATTCCCTTTTTCTATTTTGGAGAAATTGGTACTGTACCTAACTGTTGGATATACGTTTGGTAAAAATCTCGTCACATACCACTTTCTCAAAAGCTCTAATACCCACATGGTCTGTGGCAGTAATAAATGTTCTGTGTGATCAAAATTGGTTAACTGGAGGATTAGGTGAAGGTCCAAAGTGGTGACGTAATCTAATCAAACGAAAAAGGCTTGCTAGTTCAATACGAATCTTGAAAGGATTAATCCTGGGTGTGGGGACAAATGAAAGGCCTTTATTAATTATCATTTTTTTCTTGAGTAGATAAAGTCCTGTCTGATAAATTGACAATCAAGTCTTCATCTTCTGAGTAGTGCCCCCTGGAAAAAACTGTCATGAGTATTGATGCTTGCCAGCAGAAGGATTGCTAGATCAGCAGACACTGTGTTCAAAATAAGGACTCTGCAGGCTTTCAGTTACAGTAGAAAACTAAGTTCTACTAAGTACATCTACACACGTCTATTCACAGCAAGCTACAGACAGGAATTCCCAAGGCAAAAAACAACAGTCTCTGAACATCTGCTTATCTATCTTTTGGCTGAGACCAGTTCCTCCCTTCTCTTCTCAGCAAGAGAACACGTTATCTCACTTCTGTCAAGGTTACATTATCACAGCCTCAGCACAGTATTTCTAATACACAATTGAACAGAATAGAATCCATCTTGAAATACATCTTAATCCATCTTGAATTACATAGAAGCACATTGAAAAACACACATGCATTACTAAATAATCCTGACAAAAACCTCTTAGACTGTTGTCTAGTCCAATTAGAACGTCTGGGTTCAAACATCTTGGCTCTATGAGACCCACATGAAGAGCCTTCAGAAAGGGAAGTAGAATCCTCCTCAGACGTAAAGTCACTGATATGGACCTGTTTTTTATTGTGAGTATTAGTGTTGGTATACAACCAACAATAAACCTTATTGTTGGTATAGTCATTCTCATCTCTCAATTTTTTTTATCTTAAATGATTTGATCTGTTGAGTAGTGTTCTAATTTATTTGAGAGGGCATCCAAATCTTCCTTGTATTGATCATCCATATTAAATGTTTGTAACAAGGGGAGGGATAGTGACTTTATCTTTTCTATCTCCACATTAGAGAGTTCAATTAACAAAAGCATAAGATCATGCGAGCATTTGTTCAAAATCGCTACCCATTTTTGATTGAAGGAAGGGTCCTGGGAGAACATACCCGGGGGTTTAAATATGCGAAGCCCTCTGGGAATTCTGTTGGCCTCAATATATTCTGCTAATGTAGAAGCATGAAGGTCTAAGCATATTTCCCTGCACTTGTTTTTCATATTCACTGACAGAGGCTTGATTACTCTGACCTGGTTCTTTAGGATCAAATAATGATCTATTTTTGATTGAGTCCTTCAAAGTATCATCAAAGCTGAATTTTTTTAGCCACTCAGCCATAGTAACCTTATTTACAACAAAAAATAGAGAACAAGGGTTCCCTGAAATGCAAACGGCAAAAAGTCCCTAAGAACATGAGTAAAACAATTATGTATATTATGTCTTTGCTTAATTGCTACAACATTCAACATATAGGAATCTAGTACAAGTTATGCAGCATACAGTTCTCTAAACCAAAAATTATTTTTCTTATGTGGTATAAACAACAAATTCTTACAGCAAGATATACAGCTGTTTTAATGTTCTTTTGAAAATAAATTTGTCAATAACAATACACAGTTTTAACCTTTTTACAAGTCTCTTAATCCAGAGCTTCTTGATTTAGGTAAAGTGTCCACGGCAACACACAGTTTATCAGTCCTCGCACCCCCCCCCCCCAAATCACAGTTTGTCAAGCACAGTTTTTATCAGTCCTTTTTCAAAATCACAGTTCGTCAACCACAACCGGTTTCAAATATATGCAGTCTTCTTCAGGTGGTAGTAGAAACCCAAAATAATAAGTTTTTTTTTAAGTGGACAATTCTTCAAGTAAGATAAACAATGATGTGGACCTAAAGGGAACACATTCAGTGGCTAAACATAGTAAGGAATGCAATTATCAAAAGTCAAAAAACATTCAAAACGAGAATCAAAATACTCACATAGGTTCTCCTACAAGGTGCTCTGCTTATTTAGTATATTTCTGTGGCAAGCACAAGGGAAGCAGGTGGAGATTCCAGTATATAAAGAGAAACTAATAGTGTATGAAGAGAATTTTAAAGGGGCCCCATATAGCTGTCAGTGTGGGTGTGTTCCAGTTTGTAATAGTAAGTTACTCAAAAGAGAAACTTGTTTTAAAAGGCCTGTGTCTGCTCACATGAAACACTGAAATGAAATAGAACCATTCAGTCCTCTTTCTTTTGGGTAGGGGAGGGATTGAGGAAAGGTAAGAGGGAAGGAGAAGGCCTGGCCTGATGGAGAGCAATGGAGGCTTGGTGAGGCAAACCCCGGCGGCAGCTGGCTCCATGAGTACCAAGGAGGAAGGCTGAACTCCTCACAGTGATTCTCACACACTAGACTTCAACTCCCAGAAGCCTCTGCTCAGAAAGGAATCTGAGAACTGAAGTCTCTTCTGTTCAAGGAGGGATAGCGGATGGTGGAGTGATTGATGGCAACCACCTGCCTGGGGCATCTGCTATTGATGTATTCTGGCCTTGGCGGGCACTGTCTGCCAGCTACCAAGGGAGCCCAAGATGATGGTGGCATCTTGCCAGCGGTGGAGGAAGTAGGCGTAGAGGAAGATGTCCTAGGCTGTAGGCAGAAAGCAACAGGAGGGAGAAACAATAGGAGGCACCCTTAAAGCCAAGGCCTCCCTAACAGGGAGGGAGGGAGGGAGGGAAGGAAGGAAGGAAGGAAGAAAGACGGACAGACGGGCAGAAGAAGGCAGGGAGGAAAAGAGGGAATGAAGGAGGGAAAGGGGAAAGGAACAAAAGAGAAGGTGGGAGGGAAAGAATGAAGGTGAGAAGGAAGGAAAGAGGTACTGAAGGAAGGAAGAAGAGAAAAAGGAAATGAAAGAGGGGGGAAATGAAATGAAAAGTAAAAGAACGAAGGAAACGGGGAGGGAAGAAAGGAGAGAGGGAAGAAGGAGAGAAAGGGGAAGGGAAGGATGGAACCAAAGAGTGAAGGAAGCAATGAAAGAATGAGGTAGAGAAGGAAAAAAGTAGAAAAAGGAGAAGGGAAAGAAAAAGGGGGCAAGGAATAGGTAAGTAGGTACTTCTCTTACATAAATAGTCCAGACAGTTACCTCTACTTCAAAAATTCTTACTTCAAGCCACAGCATCGTGTGGCAGGGCACAGCTAGTACATTATAGAATTCTACAGAACCACAAGAGATACCATTTTACAAGGTCTTTCGCTTCTTTGCCAAGTAGTAAGTCTCCAAACTAAAACTCCCATGATTCTGTAACATTGAGCCATGGCAGTTGTGTCAAACTCCATTAATTCAATAATTGTTCTTAGTTACAAAGTTTTATTGTTAGGGACTAGGGAGTGGCAGAGCAGAGCAAGGTTTTGGGGTCACGTCACGCCAGCCACATGCATATATAAAAACATTACCATAACCTTTTAACCAAAGCTTCACTTTGCTTAATAATTTTAAATTCCAAAATGTATCTTGCCTTTTTCATGACTTTTTAGCACTAGATTTTTTTATTGAGCTTTTAAATTTGCAGATACATTATCAGCTTTCCTTGCCCTTTCTTCACTTGTTAAGTTGCTACCTTAATTAGGTTGAGGTGTTGGAAAATGCCAACTTAGATTGCACTACTTGAGGATTGTGATGCTCTTGACAAATCAGGTGGAAAGTCTTTTAAGTCTACAGATGTGAATAATTTCTTTACGTTCTTTTCTTTATTGAAGCTTTTAACACTTAACAGCCCACTTCACATTCTTCATCTCTGTCTATTTATAATAGTCACTTTTGATGTGAATGTAAATAGAAATGTTTGCTCAATCAGCATTATTTCAGTAAGATAAAGTATGGACAGACTGTAAAAGCTGTTCTTTTTTAAAGTAATATTGTATTAATAGCACATTACGATAGTTAAGCCATCTAAAATAAGGAGCACTGGATCTGGAAGATGACTGCAAACTCCAGTGGAATTGACAATAATTTCCCAATATGGTGGGATTTATGCAAGTCATAACAGTTCTGAAATATTTTATCTACAGAGTGCTGGACAAGTTGTTTAAAGTGGATTTTCTTCTTGTTCCATATTATATTCCATTCCTTCAATGAGATAGATCTTCCTATAATTTTTGCCCATTTTACCATATGTTCTTCTATAGCCCACTCTAATAGGAATTTGTAAGTTTTTGTTACATGTTTTCTTTCATTTACTATCACTTTATCCCATGCTGTTATGCTTTCCATAAATCCTATTTGGTTATCTTTTTTGAAGTATTCCTTTAGTTGCCAGTGTTGCAGCCAGGTGATGTTTCCAAAGTGACTTTTTAGTTCTTGTGATTTTATTTTAATCTAATTACTCTTTTTTCAGCAACTCTTTGTAGGTAGGCCATGTATTCCACCCTAATTCTTTTCTCTGATGGGCTTCCATAGGTGAAACCCAACGGGGTGTCTTTGGATATAATCTCCCTTTGTATTGATCCCATATTTTGAGCAAAGCCAATCGGATGAAATGGTTGCCAATTTTTTTTAATTTTTTTTTCCTGCTGTATCATAAATATGTGTGCCAGCCTGCTCTTGGGTCATGGCCTTCTAGTTCTAATAGTTTCTTGTTTTTTTAGCAAAATGAATTAAACACTGGAATAGTCCTTGAAAAAGTAAAATGTAGCCCAAAATAATGTCCATATAGTTCAAAATCCTGTCCAGTTCAAAATACTATCCAACAAGGGTTCCTGGGTTGAGATGCCTTGTTTTAGGGGACTTCCCTTTCTTCATGATTTCTATAACTTCTTCATGAGAGGGTGTGATTCACAATAAATCCCTAAATGGGTGATAACAAACAATATAATAGATATGCCAAAAAGGCACCCAAAGAAAACATTCGATAATGATAAAGTAATCATTGATAAAGTAATCATATGCATTCCAATAAGATAGATTACATGCATGTTATTACTTACGTTGTCTATGATACGAAGTTGGCCCTACAGTTAGGTTTTCGATAGTGAACAATACAATTACACAGAAGCAAGGATTTAAAGGCAGAGCTAATTGCAGACAGTCAGCTGAAGTGTAAATTCCAAGCAGATAAGGTGGATCATGGGGCTTGTTACAAAAAACAGCTGAGATCCAGCCTATCATTAAGACCAGTAGGAAACATTGTATTTAACTTAAAAATCCAGAAAGCTTCCCTTTGAAAAAGATAATTCTTGGTGTCCATATGTGGCTTAATGTTGATTTTTTCTACAATATAAAACTTGAAGTTTGTAAATGTGTGTCCTTTTTCCAGAAAATGAGAATAAAGAGTACTATCATTGTGTTTGTTTTTTATGCGTGAGTGATGTTCCATGATCCTGATCTTGACAGGTCTGTTAGTCATTCCAATGTACAAAAGGTCACAGGCATAAAATACAATATATTACATTACCTGTTGTGCAGGTGGTAAAATCGTTTAAGAGTATAGTGATCTTCATGGTTGGGTGTGTGAATTGTTGAGTCTTCAAGGATTGGGAACAACATTCACAGTGTCCACAAGTAAGTATGTCCTCTAAGGTTCGGTAGACTTTCTATGGTAGGCTGAGTGATATCTGATCTAATTAGCATGTCCTTTAAATTTTTGGTGCGTTTGTATGCTACTATGGGTGTATTCTGGCAGCCTGGAATGTCCTTGATAACGTGCCATTTCTCCTGATTATTTTGTGGATGTTTGAGGAAAGTTGTGTGTGAGGGGTCAGATTATTCTATTGGAAGATGTTTTTGGCAAACCTTTTAGAAGGTGAGCTCCGTCTATATGGTTAACCTTCCGAATGGCTGTATCTAGGATCTTGGAGGGATAATCTCTATGTTTGAATTGTTTCTTAAAGGTACATATTTCTAAATCCAGATCCTTAGGGGAGCTGGAATTGCGTTTTAGTCTCATGAGTTGAGAATAAGGAAAGTGTTTTTAGCCTATGGTGATGAAAACCGGTGTAGTGCATGACTGAATTCTTATCAGTGGGTTTCTTGTAATTTCTTAACCTTAATTTGTTATGTGTCTTGTACACATAACATCAAGGAAATTAATCTCTTGCATATTGTTGTGACTATAAATGTAATGTGTTCATGTGTTGTGTTCATCCATTGACTAAACTGTGTGGCTGTGTCTTGTGTTCTATATACTAAAAAATGTCATCTATAAATTTGCCATAATAGATGTTCTCTGGTAAGAAGACATTTTTGGCTTCATTTTTTTAATAATAATTTTTATTGAATTTTATTAATACAATAATATAAAGTGAGACACATAAAAACTACAAACACTTACACCCAGACATCCATCCTCTCTAGACTAACAGCAGGCATACCTACGACATACACTACAAACAATGTCTATCTAGAAACTAAAAGAGGGGTCCATATGGACCTTAGACCTCCTCTCTCTATTATGGTATTACATCAATTGGTTCAGAAGGTTCTACATTATTATATAAAATTTTCCAGTCTATTTCATATTGTGCTGTATGTTCYCAGTCTATCTTTCCTTACATAATAGTATGCACATATACAAATTTATTCCCACATGTAGGCAAGTATACCATTTTACCCCCAGGTATCTATCGTTGGTATCATCTCTTGCTTACTCGTATCCTGCTTTTTATTTTCACTATTTGTTTTCCTAAAACATTCTTAACCTCATACTATTTGTTGTTAACATATATATAGCATTGTCTTCCTTTCCCTAAGCCATGCCTTTACAGGAGACCAGTTTGTTGGTGATACAGGCATACTACGAGCGGTTGATAGAATGTATGTTAAGTGGTCCATATTTATTATATCTATTATCTTTTCTATCCAATCTTCCTCCGTCGGAATAGTTTTTTGTCTCCAAACTTTAGCCAACAGTATGCGGGCAGCTGTTATTAAGTACACGAATATTTTATCTGTTTCTTTATCCCATGTCTTATCCGTTAAGCCTAGCAAGAAGCATTCCGGTTTTTGGGGCACGTTCTTCTTTAGTATTTTTTGACATGTCTTGAATTATTTTCCAATAAGGTCTTATCTTCTTGCAAGACCACCACATATGTTGAAAAGTTCCTTCTTCCTCTCCACACTTCCAACATTTGTTGCACATATGCTTAGAGAATTTTGCTAGTTTGGTTGGAGTTAAGTACCATTGATGTATCATCTTGATCCAGTGTTCTTTAATGTCGTAAGAGTATGAATAATTAGCTTTTTTATTCCATATTGCATTCCACTCTTCTAGTGATATCGACCTTCCTATTGTTCTCGCCCACTTGATCATATATTCCTTGATCCGTTCTTCTTCTGTTGACCAGTCGAGTAGAAGCTTACAAGTTTTTGTGATATATTTCCTCGGGTTGTTCAGTAGTCTATCCCAGGCCGTTTCTTTGTCCATAAATCGAGCTTGGCAGTCTTTCTTAAAATATTCTTTTAGCTGCCAATGTTGAAGCCAAGTGATGTTATCATACTGACTTTGTAGTTCCTCCTGGGATTTTATTTTAATCTCCTTTCTCTCCCTGGTTAGAAGATCATTGTACGTTGGCCAGACACCCCACCCTAGTTCTTTCCTCTGATGGGCTTCTAATGGGGATAGCCAGAGTGGGGTCTTGGGGTAGATCTTCCTTTTGTATTGTTCCCATACTTTTAAGAGGGCCGAGCGGACAAAGTGATTACCGAAGTTTTTTTCTATCTTTGCTTTGCTATGCCATAGATAGGCATGCCAGCCCGTTCTTAAGTCATGACCTTCTAGAGTTAAAAGTCTCTTGTTTTTAAGAAGGATCCAGTCTTTAATCCATTCCATGCAGCTTGCTTCGAAGTATAGTTTGAGATTTGACAAGCCCAGGCCCCCCCGTTTTCTTTCGTCCTTAAGGTTTGTGAAATTGATTCTAGGTTTTTTATTGTTCCATACGAATCTGGAGATGTCTTGATGCCATTCAGTGAATATCTGTTTCTTCCTTAATATCGGGATGTTTTGGAATAGGTGGAGCATCTTAGGAAGTATGTTTGACTTTATCACCAAGATTCTTCCCAATAGAGATAATTTCATGTGTTGCCAGTCTCTCAGGTCCTTCTTAATCTCTCTCCATTTCATGTCATAATTATTCTTTAGGAGTTGCGAGTTCTTTGCTGTTATGAATATGCCTAGATATTTGATTTTAGTTGATATTTGTAGACCCGTGAGTTCTGCTAGTTTCTCTTTCCTTTCCTTTGTTATGTTTTTAGTTAATATCATTGATTTTGCTTTGTTGATCTTGAAGCCTGAAACTTTGCCAAATTCCTCCAACTTCTCTAACCATAGATTAATATTGTTTAGAGGGTATTGTATTGTACAAATTAGATCATCGACAAATGCTCGAAGTTTATAGGATTCTTTCTGGATAGTCACCCCTTTCAGTCTGCAATCTTCCCTGATCTCATTTAGAAGTAGTTCAAGTGCTAAGATGAAGATTAGGGGCGAGAGCGGGCATCCCTGTCGCGTGCCTTTTTCTATGTCCAGTCTCGCTGATTCTCCTCCGTTGATCTTTATTGTGGCCTTTTGATCTTCATAGATAGCTTCTATGGCATTCCGGAATTTGTACCCCACGTCCATTTCTTTGAGGACCGATTTAAAAGAATCCCAGCTAAGGTTGTCAAACGCCTTTTCCGCGTCGACAGATAGAATCGCTAATTCCTTTTGGATGTGGCCTTCATGGTACTCGAGGATGTCTAAGATGTTTCTAACATTGTCTTTCATTTTCCTGTTCGGGAGGAATCCTGTCTGCTCCTCTTTTATCCATGTTGCTAGGAACTCTTTCAGACGGTCTGCTAGGATCGTTGCGAAGATTTTATAGTCGCAATTTAACAGCGAAATTGGTCTATAGTTTTTAACGCCAAGATGATCTGTGCCTGGTTTATGCATCATTATAACATTCGCTTCTTTCCAGGATTCTGGCATCTTTCCGGAATCTAGAATTCCGTTCATTATGGCTTTCAGATGTGGTGTTATTATCTCTTTTAATTTCCTATAGTAAAGCATAGTCAGTCCATCGGACCCTGGGGCTTTCCTAATATCTAATTTCTTTATTGCGCTCTTAATGTCAACGGTCGTTATATCTTTGTTTAGGGCTTCTCTCTGAAGTTCTGATAATCTAATTAGGTTCTGTTTGCCCAGGTACTCGTTGGTTTTCTCCTTACTGATCGGTTCTTTCTTATATAATTTCTTACAGACTTTATAGAATTGCTGTGTTATTTCCTCATTTTTTGTATATATCCTTCCTTCCTCCACGATTGGGATAATATTTTGTTCACATTTTTTCTTTTTAATTCTCTTCGATAGCCATTTCCCAGCCTTATTCGCATTCTGGAAATGGTCTTGCTTCACAAATCGCAAATTTCTTGCCATCTGATCAAGTTCAAGATGTTCTTTTTGTTTATTTAATAATTGTAGTTCTCTTTTAATTTTCTCATTCTTTGGATATTTTTTAAATTGTTTCTCTAGCTCTACTATTCCATCGTTTATTTCTTTCTCCTTTGCCTTTTTTTGTTTATATTTCCTATTACTTTGTTGGATAAAGATGCCTCGCATGTAGGCCTTACTAGTATCCCATATGGTGGTTTTTGCCACATTGTCCGTTTCATTTAGTTTAAAGAATTCTGCCAGAATCTCCTTATTTTTCTCGATGTCTTCTTCTGCTCTCAGCATGTTTTCCTGTAATCTCCATCTTCTTAAGTTTTTTATATGATTTAGGGCTATTTCAATCGGGCAGTGGTCAGAGTGATATCGTGGTAATATTTTGATTTTGTTGACCTTCCCCATGAGCGTCTTTGACGCCCTTACCATGTCAATTCTGGTCCATCTTTTATGTCTGCCTGAGTAGTATGTATAATCTCTCTCGTCTCTATTGTATGTTCTCCAGACATCTTGCAGACCTAAATCATTTTGCAGCCTGAAAAAACTAGCTGGTAATTTGCCTCCTCTGTCTTTCTTTATCACTTCGTTACATAATTTTTTATCTAAATTAGTGTCTAGCACCCCGTTAAAATCCCCCAAAAGAATCAGTTCATCATACTCCTGTTCCATTAGCACATTCTTAAGTTTATTTACAAATTTATTTTTTGCACCGTTTGGTGTATATATGTTACATAATAACAATTTCAACCCTCCTCTTTCTATAATGATCCCGATCATCCTGCCCTCTGTATCCTTAAATGCCTGTCTGGCTACTATCGAGTCCTTTACATAAGTTACCACCCCTCTTTTTTTTCTCAGCTGCAGATGAGTAGAAGGCTTTAAGTCCTTTCTGGTTGAGGTGCGCTACATGCCTCTGTCAGATGTGGGTTTCTTGAAGCGACAGGATGTCATAATTTCCTTTCTTAAGATGGTTGAACAACTTTCTTCTCTTATTGGGGGAGTTCATCCCATTGATGTTAACCGATAAACATTTAAGATTCCTCTCCATCATTGTCTCTTCCCTTGTTGTCCACTTTTTTTCCTGTCTCACTTGCATCCGGTTCCCATCCCGTCTGCTCCTTTATGGACGATGTTCCTCCTGGTGATAATCTTGCACGTTTGACTCCTTGTTTCTGTCCTTTTGGGGAATGGTTATTCACATCTTTTTTTAGCCTTTTATAAAAGTCTTGTGCTTTTTCTTCTGAAGTTAACCAGTGTCGTTCTCCTTTATAGGTAACCATTATCCCTTCCGAGTTCTTTTTATTCAATCCCGTTGTTGGCATGGTTAGTTTCTTGTCTCCCTCTTTGTCTTTGTCTCCCTTGTCTCCTTTACTTTTTGGCGTGGTCATCTTTTCCTTTTTATATGGTTTGTTTCTTGTCCCGCAAAGCCTCCTATGTTGTCTTTTTTCTTCTTCTCTTCTTCCTCTTTTCTTCTTCCATCTCCTCTTTTCCTGACCTTCTCTCCTTTAACACCTTCTTATATCAAAATTAATTTCACCTCCCCTCTATCTTCTTCTCCTTCTCCCTCTGGGTTGCACACTTCCTTTTCTTTATGGGGTACAGTTCTCGCTTTTGTTGTCCTCTGGGAGCTTTCCTCTATTAACTTTAGCTGAGATCTCTCACTTCTCACTCTTCCTTTAGCTCCTTAAATCCTGGCATTCCCCCCTCCTTATAACACGCTCCTTTCTGAACAGTTTTGGCGTATGTATATATTTATAGCTAATTGTTATTGTTATTTCTTGTATACTTACTCCTCTTCTTCGGACTGCTCTCTCCGGCTGTGTACCTTACTTATTTCTTACTTTCTTCCTTCCTTCCTTTTGCCGGCTTTCCCTCTAGTTCTCGCATTTTCTCGTGGTGTTTTTGTCTTCTCGCGTCTTCTCGCGGCATTTCGTTCTCGGTTTTCCTCCCGCCAGACTTCCAGCGTGTGTTAGTTGGTGGAATGCCGCCCTGAGGGGAATGCAGGTAGCGGGCAAGAGGAGGATGACTGGGGATGATGAAGGGAGGTTTGCGACGGCGAGGCACGGGGGGAGGAGGTTAGGAGATGAGGGAAGGATGGACCTGGAGGAAGGTAAGAGGTCAGGTAGGGTTGCGAGGTGAGGGTTGGGCGAGGGAGGATAGCGGGCAGCAGGGTTCGGGAGGCAGTCACAAGGAGCTTGAAGGACGGGTACCAGGGAGGGAGGTAATGCACAGAGGACGCACACACGGAGGTTAGGTAAGAAAGAGAGGAGGTCAGGGGGGGGGGGGGGGGGGGAGGTAGGGGAAACAAGGGCGAGGACGTAGGCAGGGAGTAGCTATACGCAGAGATGACGTGGAGAAAAGCAGATGGAGGGCGTAGGGAGCAGGAGGTTCTTGGCAGGAGTCCAGGAACGGAGCTTGAGGGGCGGAGGTTGTAGGGGGGAAGCCGGAGTGGACGGGGAGGGTGGAGATAGGGACTAGGACGGAGTTTAAGGGGGGGGGGGTTCTTGCGACCCTGGGGAGGAGGTTGTACTTACAGTCCTTTGCTGTTTGGTTCTTCAAGGGTTAAAATGCGGATGACGGCAAAGTGCTGGAGCCTGCTTACTCAGCTGGCCGGCTCGCGTTTCAGCAGACCGCTTCCCTACGGAGGCCACTACCGGGTCTTCTGCCCCCCACCCTTGAGGGGAGAGGGGATTTAGACCGTCGGTTGACTCTCCTACGGGTTTGCAACCTCCCCAGTATCAATCCACCAGGTGAGGGGGAGCATACCGCTCACCAGGTCCGCCTGAAAATAGCTGGAGTCGAGGAGCACTCAAACTCCCGTCTTGCCGCCATAGAATCCACACCGGCTTCATTTAGTATCTACATTCGTTCCAAATTGGCTACAAAAAGATTAGCTAATGAAGGGGCTAATGGGCTGCCCATAAACACACCGAAAATCTGCAAATAAAATTGTGATCTAAATCTAAAATAATTATTTTCTAAGACAATGTCCAGAAGCTCGATCAAAAATGTGTAGGTGGTACTGCTAACTCTTGTGTGTCCAGTAGTTCTTTAATGACTGTTCTTGCCTCATAGAGTAGTATATTAGTATATAGTGATGTAATGTCCATGGTCATCAGTATGGAATCGGAGGGTATTGTCAGGGGTTCTACAATGTTGATAAAATGTGTAGTGTCCTTAATATAAGATGGGATTTTCGAAACAAATGGTTGCAAATGGTAGTCTACAAATTTTGCCAAAGGTTCTAAAATTGAGGATATGCCAGAAACTATAGGCCTGCCATAATGTTTTTATGGATTTTTGGCGGAATGTAAAAACTGGTATTCTTAAATTCTTGTTATTCAGGATTCATATTGTTGTAAATATATGTATCCAGTTGCAAGACCTTCTTGACAAACTGCATATGAGGAATTTTACTCTGTCAGTAGGATCTTTTGGAATGGGTTTGTAGAAAGAGAACTCATTCAGATGTTGTTCTGCTTCCTTTATGTAATCACTTTTATTTAATAGGGCAAAAGCTCTATTGTAATTTTGCATGTTTGCCAATCTTTTAATGATGTCTAGTCTGGATGGTGTCATAATGGTATGTGTGTGAATTCTAGAGCGGGCCAGTTTGCTGATATCCCTTTCCACCACTTTTTCAAAGGATTTAATAATTACATTATCAGTCTGGTGGTAAAATAACCAAGTAGCATTTAGACTTATACCTTATTTATTTTCTTTGTGTGATTTATGTGCAGTTTAAACTGATTTACACAGTTAATGTTAACACAGCTCTGTGGATAACAGTTTGCAACTTGCGTTTTGTTATTGGTAAACACTGGAGACAGAATAAAAGTTTAAATAATATTTAAAATACAATGAAACAATTTATGAAGTTAAACACATCACATTCATTAAATATGTATATATGAGAAAAAATTATCCCATTCTGGATGTAGAATTTATTTTAATCGACTTTCAGATAAAAACACCATTTTGACACAATCTCCTCACATTTTCTCAGTACACTTGGTCAATAAGGTCATATTTTCCTGCTGATGGTTGATTTTTTAACTTGAATTGAGGATGTTTCCATTCCATACTCTTGTCGTTTATCATCAGGCTTATAGTGATATGAATCTATATCTTGTCACCAGTAATAATTTTTTAAAGAAACTTTCACCTTCCTTAAAGTATTGGTCCAAATTTTGTTTGCAGATGTCCAAAACCACCTGCATTTATTTATTTATTTATTTATTTACTATTCTTGTATACCGCTGTATCTCAAGCCCGAGGGCGACTCACAGCGGTTTCCAAACAGCAAACAGCAAAGACAATAAAAACAGCAATAATTAATATGCAATAACAGTTAAATTACACATTTCCATTACTAGCTAATAAACAATCATCAATACACAGTTATCACCAATCCCACCCCCGATCGCCTCATCATCCAAGCGTGATCCAAATTCGTCGTCCATTGTTCCGTTCCTATGTTCAAATTACCAGAATTGCACTGAATTACTCAAACGCCTGCACAAACATCCAGGTCTTCAACTTTCTACGGAATGTCATGAGAGATGGTGCCAGCCTAACGTCTACAGGAAGGGCGTTCCACAGCCGAGGAGCCACCACCGAGAAGGCCCTATCTCTCGTCCCCGCCAACCGTGCTTGAGAGGCTGGCGGGATCGAGAGCAGGGCCTCCCCGGAAGATCTCAAAGTCCGGGTGGGTTCATAGGCCGAGATGCGGTCAGCTAGGTATCTTGGGCCAGAACCGTTTAGGGCTTTATAGGCCAGTACCAACACCTTGAATTGGGCCCGGTAGCAAATCGGCAGCCAGTGGAGCTGGTGCAACAGGGGGGTTGTGTGCTCCCTGCGCTCCGCTCCTGTTAGAATCATGGCTGCCGCGCGTTGGACTAGTTGCAGCTTCCGGGCCGTCTTCAGGGGCAGCCCCACGTAGAGAGCGTTGAAGTAGTCTAGGCGGGATGTGACAAGAGTGTGTACCACCGTGATCTGCATGTGCTCCTCTGTGAGTTGTTTAAGAACCCAACTCACACAAACTTTCTGAAATTCTGTGCACTCAATGTTTGTCATCCATCTTGGATGTGGAGAGGCATGCGGCTCCTTCATGGTTGACACTTGTGTGACCTTTTTTGAACTTCCTTATCCATTCATACAAACTTTTTTGCAACAAAACAAAATAACCATATGGATATATATTTTTTTTCATGTCAGGAGCAACTTGAAAAACTGAAAGGACATTGCCTGGGGACATTTTGATGTTTTACCATCCTGTGGGAGGCTTCTCTGCATATGAGACAGAGCGTCAGCCAGCAAATTGCCCACACCCGCGATATGAAATGCTCAAAACAGTATGTTATAACTTAAACAATGGAGTGTGAAGTGATGCACTACCACCATCACTCGAGGGGATTTAGATGTCGACTTGTTGATAACCTGTACTGTGGCCAAATTATCACACCAAAAGTGAACCGTGGTGTTTGGAAAGCTCTGGGCCCAAATAGTTACGGCCACCAATATTGGGAAGAATTCCAAAAAAGTCAAGTCAGAGGTGATCCCTATCTTGTGCTAATCTGGTGGCCATTTATCTGCACACCAGTGGTCACTAAAGTATACCCCAATCCAATTGAACCAGATGCATCTGATGCAACTTGTAATACATTTTTTAACACCAGGTCAACCCTCCAAAATGAGACGCCATTGAAACTGGCCAAAAATTGTAGCCAAACAAACAAATGAGATTTAATTGCATGTGTTACCTAATGTGATGATGTTGGGCAAAAGCTCTACCTGGAGCAACTACTTTACAAGCAAAATTTAAATGCCCTATTCTTGAAATTCTCTCAGGGTGGCCTTCTTACGCTGGATGAACCGATGCACTCTTTCCGTCAAATCTGCCACCTTATCTGGCGGCAATCTGGAATATTGAGTTATTGTGTCAATCTCTACCCCTAAAAATGTTTAAGTTGTGGCAGGGAACTCAGTTTTTTCTTCGGCACCCCTATCTGATTAGTAAGGTCTTTAAATGCAGCTAGCAAAGCCTTGCACTCGCCTGTTCCTTGTCTCCCCACAAACAAAAAAATCATCCAGTTAATGGACAACACCCTTCATACCCACTTTAGTTTTGAGGGTCCATTCTAAAAATGTACTGAATTTTTCAGTACATGAGCACATGAGACGGAGCAGCCCATGGGGAGTGCCCGGTCCGTGTAGAAAAATCCGCCAAATTGGAAACCCAAAAGTTCGAAAACAAGTGGGTGTACTGGGAGCAGGCGAAAGGCAGATTTGATATCGCATTTAGCCAGCTCCGCTGCGTGGGCCGCAGGTCTTTATCAGGCATACCGCAGAATCAAATGAAGTATAGTACTGTTGTTCTGATATTGTGTCATTCACTGAGCTGCCCTTAGGATAGGACAGATGGTGGATGAGTTGGTACTCAATCCTGATTCTTTTTAGGCACGATTCCCAAAGGGGAAACTCAGAGCTGAGGTGTTGCAGGTGAAGGAAAAGAGCCCCAAACCCTGCCTTCTCTAACCTCTTTATTTTTTGGCTAATGATAGCTTCCATGCCAATTACGCTGAATATCCGATGTTCCTTTCTATTTATGCCACAGATCAGGGGCAGATGTCTATTTAGCCCCCATCCTCACCAAGTCCTCCAACACCACCTTGAGCCCCCTTTGTAAATGCCTTAAGAAATGGTCATTGGCAAGATCCAACAGATGAACACCATCCGTGCAGTAGAAATGGGCCTTATGTGTGATTTCATCATGATGGATGTAAGAACGGTTGCCTCGCCTCAGTGCGGTGCACATTGCTTTTTTGACAATTTCCAATTTCCTTACAGCTCTGCCACCGGGCCACTTAAGGCTCGGTATCATTGCTGACTAGGCAATATGGGTATGGGGTCACTCATGAACAATGATATAATTCAACAAGTGTATAAACATGCTGCACTGTTAACCTCACAGCGACAACAAACAATATGGTGCAAACTTTTAGTACAGTCATATCTTCTTATAAGTAGCTTGTGGGACAGCCTACCACAATTCAACAACAGTATATAAACATGCTGCACTGTTAACCACACAGCGACAACAAACAATATGGTGCAAACTTTTAGTACAGTCGTATCTTCTTATAAGTAGCTTGTGGAACAGCCGACCACGACCGGTTTCGGCCTACCTCAGGCCTTCCTCTGGTGGACTGTAATTAATGTACAAATCAATGTTTTACTACAGTAGCATACACATAGAACATCTGTATCATTAAATATCATAAGTTACAATACACTTTAGTACTTCCAAAGTTATACACTTGAACAATAATACATTTGATAATACATTTGAATACTTACAAAATATACACTTGAAAGTATGTTCTCCACGGGAGATACAAATCTTTTTGGTTGGTATCTATATAAAAGGAACGTAATGTGGCTATAATTTTTGTAAATTATTAAATTAAGAATGGTTATTTTGTAGAAATATTTCAGTATTTTACACATAAGAGAGGGTACTCACGAGATACTCTGCTCTGAGTTTAGTTCTGGCTGCGAATATGGGAAAGGTCTTTGGTATCCCTCCATTTAAAGGGAAAAGAACTACTTCAGGTGAAGCTCAGTTGGAGCCATAGGAGCAAGGGTTGTGAACAGCAACCACCAGATGGCACTGTGGGTGCTCTCCATGTATTTAAGAAGGGATGCATAGTACAATAAATGTCCAGAAATTATGTGTAACAATTGTACAAATTTGGTTCATTCAAACCATGTGGGTATTCTGTCCTTAATCTAAAAATCCAGTATGCTTCTCTCCATAGAAGTTTGTTGTGGAAATCAATTTGTTGGGAATGAGTGACCACTTCAAGGATATGGAACTTAAAGTATTCTGGGCTATGGTGTAAATCATCAAAGTGTTTGTAGAGTATAGACTCCCTGGAATGGTTTCTGATTTTACTCCTGTGTTCAATTATCCTAGATCTTATCTCTCTGCGAGTTTGACCCACATAGGAAAGATTGCAACTACAAATAAGTAAATAAATTAATCCCTTTGAGGTGCAGGTCGCAAAATGGGAAAATTTGAACTCAAATGATAGGTGTGGATGTACGAGAACTTTAGTTTCCACCAGTAGCGAACAAACTGAACAGTGTCCACAACGGTAGTTGCTGACCAAAACCGACCTAGGGGACGGGACTCTGTGGGTTACATCTGAGTGTACTAATATGTCACCAATATTTCGAGTCCTTTTGTGTGCTATCAATGGGGGTTTCTCGCATCCCGGGATGTCTCTTATAAGATTCCAGTATTTTCTGACTGTTCTAATGGCCAAATTAGACATGTTTGTAAGAGTAAGTGGCCATATCAATCTATCAACTTCAGGTCTGGTTGTGTCCTTTAAAAGTTTAGATCTAGGGGTATTGGCAACTTTTGAAAACGATGATTGTATGATGTGTTCAGGATATCCTCTGTTTCTAAACTGATGTTTAGTCACTTCAACCTCATCATTGAAATCTTGGGGGGTTGAGGAGTTACGCTTAATTCTGAGCATCTGTGTATAAGGCAAGTTGTTTTTTAAGGCCCAGTGGTGGTAACTATTGTAATGTAACAAAGAGTTTCTGTCAGTGGTTTTACGGTGGTTTTTTACTCTCAAACGGTCATTGTCTTTTATGACCAAGACATCTAGAAACACAAGGGATGTGGAGCTAATGTTGCCTGTAAACTTAATGTTGAGGTGAATAGTGTTAATCCAAGATAATAAAGTGACTGCCTCATGGTGTGTATTAACAATGATGAAGATGTCATCAATAAATCTACAGTATTTAATGATACTGTGTGCTACAGGATTATTCATATGGTTCAGAATTGTGTTGTTCTCCAAATTGTCCATAAATAAATTTGCTATGGAAGGCGCGACAGGGCTGCCCATGGCTACTCCTTGTACTTGAAAATAATATTTTTGATCAAATTTGAAATAATTTTTCTCAAGAATAATGTCAAGGAGATCCAGCAAGAAGAAAGTGGGCGGGTGACAATTAGACCTCCTGTTCAAGGTAGATTCACAAATACTACGTGCCTCCTCTATGGGAATATTGGTGTACAATGATGTTACATCTACGGACATTAGAACCGCATCCGGTGGAATCACCAATGGTTCAATAATATTGATAAAGTGTTTAGTGTCTTTGACATAGGATGAAGTCTGTTTAACAAAGGGTTGTAAATAGTAGTCCACAAATTTGGCGAGTGGTTCCAGAACAGAGCCTGATCCAGACACAATAGGATGGCCAGGAACTGGCCTAACATTCTTGTGTATTTTAGGAAGAGTATACAATACAGGAGTTCTCGGACATGGAGTATGTAAAAACTTGTATACATCCTCTGATATATAACCAAGCGAAAGCCCTTCTTATGTTACCGTTTTAATGATAGACTGGATATGATGTGTGGGATCTTGTTCTATATTAAGATAATGTTCTCTTACTGACAGTTGTCTGTGGATCTCATTCATGTAGGCCGAAACCGGTCGTGGTCGGCTGTTCCACAAGCTACTTATAAGAAGATACGACTGTACTAAAAGTTTGCACCATATTGTTTGTTGTCGCTGTGTGGTTAACAGTGCAGCATGTTTATATACTGTTGTTGAATTGTGGTAGGCTGTCCCACAAGCTACTTATAAGAAGATATGACTGTACTAAAAGTTTGCACCATATTGTTTGTTGTCGCTGTGAGGTTAACAGTGCAGCATGTTTATACACTGTTGTTGAATTATATCATTGTTCATGTTATACAAGTGGTATTTTTGTTATATACATTTCGCTGAGGAACCCATCTATATTATTGTATATGGGGTTACTCATCCCATATTTGCGCGAGGTCTTCATGCGCTTGAAAGTATAGCGCCCTGCCTTTCAAAAGTTACTCCCACTGAAGTGAATGACCAAAACATAAGGAGGGGGCTCACTCCTGCAACCAAATAAGAACGGAATTAACCCATCCCGACATAAGCCTCTTCTCCCTCTCCACTCGACTGAAGCGATGGAGGCAAGGCCCACGTGCTGGCCATAGGGAGTCTTCCGAGCATGCCGTTTAGTCCAGTGAACATAACTGTGTCCACAAATCGGGACCCTCTGTCTATGCACCAGCGGTACAGCATCTGGAACGATAAACGTAAAACCGTAAATATAACTATAATAATGGAAGCACATATCCTTTGAAGGCATTAGATTTCCAACGACCAAATGCTTTTATTGCCTCTGGCCTATAACTCAATTGGACTGCTGTTGAAATTTGGTCAATGGGGAGCCATCTTGGTGACAGAACATATAACAAGATGAGGTGCCTCGAACAGCCTTATTGATTCAAAGCCTCAACAGGGCACAACTCTTCATCTCCACATTGTGTTAACTTGATAACTGACCCTTTGCCCCTCTGATCAGTTTTTGAAGATCTAATCAGGATGTCTCGCTGGTCATGACCTATCATAACATCTGACACAAGCAGTGCCCTGTAAGAGGTGTCAGATTTGGACGCAGCTTACCAGCTTGCTTACCCTCAAGGCAGCAAAAAAGAGGCTGTCAATGCCGCAGCATGAGAAAGAAGTTTCTCAAATTTGGATGTGCAAATTTGCAGCCATATTTGTAATAGGCCTTTTGATCTCTCGGGGATCAGCGGTTCCCTGTCATCCGTTGGCTGCCCATGCTGACAGGACCAACCAGCCATTAGCTTAGGTAATCTAAAATCATTGGTATGATCAGGGAATCCCTGCTCCTTGAGCCAATATGCCAATGCAGCCAATTTAGATAGCACTTTAATGCTTCTATTTTCATATTTACAGTATTCAGTCTTTTATTTCTACATAGAGCCAGAGGACAGAACATTTCTGGGAAGTATTTTGTCAGCCCTCATGCTACTCAAAATTGACAATCTATTATTTATCCGGAAAAAAATCCCAAAAACACACTGTGATTCAACCAATCATTTCATTATTGTTTCTGGTGTCCACCAATACCCAGCGCTTTGACAAGTTTCTTGTTTATCATGATGAATCTGTTCATATCTGCTTCCAGTCTTACAAATTTCATCTAAACTGCTATTTTTACAGTACTGCAGCCTGCATAATGGACTTTCTATTTCGCCAATTCTGAGTGTGCTTTGAAAGTAGAATGCACCTGCTACTCTAGACGAAACAACATTCAATGTCTTCAAGATAATTATTTTAATTAAAATGTTTTTCCTGTTGCCCCTGGATGATCCAGAAAAATAATTTTCCCAGAATGATTCTTAAAACGTACAAATATCATGTTAGTTTAAGATTGTGGCTTACAAATACTTCTAGTCCCTCTACAATAATGTAAACTAATATTTAGTTTTGTATTAAACTAATTTGTTTTAAGCGCAAGCTAATGATTTAGTATTATCCTGAAGCAATTGCTCATTCCTATAGCCAAATTGCAAGCAAATATTTTTGCAGAGTTTTCTTCTCTGTGTTGAGATAATCCTGGTAAACAAAATGGTAGTTATCCTTTCACGATAAAACAGCAGAGAAAATTGCAATGATTCTTACAAGCATTTGGTTTCTGGTATCCTTCTAAGACCCACTTCTCAGATCCAAAAGAATATCTCGGTTTTCTCAGTTTTAGTTGATTGGCAAAAATATGATCTCATTTGCCAGCTCAATGCAATATTTTTTTCATTTGCTCTCTAATGGCATTTATTATTAAAATAGTATTACTAGTGACTGCATCTTTTTTATTTGGTTGTGTCAGGATATGTAAAACAGATATGAAGCACAAGATGTATGGATTACATTTAGTTAACATCTATTCAGAACATCCTTATATATGCCTGATTTCCATAATTGGACATGAAATACAGTTGGAAAAAATAATTTTCCTATTCTGAGGGTAATAGTTAACCTATCAGAAAGTAAGCCGAACCTGGGGCTTTAAAAATGTAGGCATAAAGTTCTGATATTTCATTAGCACCAAATTATGTCATTTGAATGCACTTTGTAGGTCCTTGAGCATTTTTAAAATGTCAGGATTCCAGATATTAGACTTAGTAAAGGTTTCTGATACTGTGTACACTCAATACACATTCATCTTACTATTAGAACATATAAATTCAAGTTCATCTTTTACATTTGAGGACTTTCAGATATTAAAGTGATGTTAAATTCCTTAAAATAATCTAATTGAGTTTGAAATGAACATTTCTTGGTTAATGGAATCTTAATATGTGTGCCATACCTGACCTGACAGACCATTTGTTGCAACTCAGGGTAGTTTTCACCTTGTTCTCAAACACCACCACACCAAAACTGCAGATTTTATAGTTTATTGAAGAAAAGGCAAAGTCAAAACATAGTATAAAAGATGCAAAGTTCCATAAGGTTTAAATGCAAAGACACAATTACCAAGATCCAAAGGCAAAAACATGAAGCATAATCCTTTAAGCAATGGTCAAACAATAGTCCATGGAAAACAGTTGAATACAAGACCCAAAATCCCAGACTCAGGAAGCCAGAAGGGTGCTGCTTAAAGCCAAGGTTAATCCATAGAAGTTTGCATGGAAAGAGCTATGTTGAACTGACAACCCGTGTGTCAGCGAGAAGGCTAAATACTCTTTGCAGACATGAACGCATTGCGATGACCTTTGGCAGACTTGGCTTCTTGCTTGCTACCCAAGCGAGAGCTTCTCCGGACCCTTAATTGCAGGCGATCTTGCCTGCTCATTAATTCATTATCTTCAAGGCTCTCTAATCCCTTATCTTGTAGTTTTAAAATATAAATTCCTATAGTAGTATTAAAGCATCTCAGTGCTCTAGAATCCTAAAATTGAAGCACTTCATGGCATTGGTGGATAAAGTCTGCAGTGTTTCAGTGTGAAAGTTTTCTCCAATTATAGCTTTAATTTTTTTTAGCTGAAATTTGTCCAGTGTTTTCTACTGGACATATGTAAAAACACTTTACCCAAATCACCAGAAATTGCACCAGAAGTTTTTGTTTCCCCATTAACCTGTGTTTGCTTTGACCCTACTGAATTTGTCCTATACCATTTACTGTTCTTGTTCAAGTTTCTTTATTTTGGCATGACAGGAATCAAGGCAACCACAACATTAGAAGGAGTGTGTGACTGCTTATCTGAAAGAGGACCGTTCACACATGCACCACTTCCTTGGGAGTAACCAAAAGTTGAAATGGAGCCATGAAGGTATTTCTCTAGTTCTGTTGAGTTTGAACAGCAGAAATTTTAAATAAAAACCAAGAAGTATTGTCAAAAATACCACAATGTTCAACGATATTTCACCCTTCTAGACATTTTTGCTGGTTGCGTTAAACAGATAAGGGAATGTGGAAGGATGCCTGACTACAGTTGTCTTTCTAGGGACTGCAGGCCATTTTTCTTCTGTGAAACATGCTGGGGCACAAATTGCACACTAGATTAATGTCACTTCACAATTGACTCCCAAGTCCAAAAGATCTCACAATCTCAAGGCTTACTGATTTTATATAATACAAAACTTTAAAAACAGAACACAAAAGCCAGTATTATTGTTAATTGCAATCAGGTCAGCTTGGATTAGTAGCAGCACTTTATTTCTCTCTTATTTTTAAAAATATTTCATTAACCATCTTGAATTACAAGGGAACTGATGAACTGATCTTCATAGATATCATAGTTGCAGGAGTCTAAAAATGCAGATGAATTCCAATTCAAATCTGTATAGCAGAAGAGGTTTGCTTAAGACACAGTTTTAATTTGAGCCTTTAAAATGATCCAGATTGCACTTTTACCCAATGAGCATTCCTCCCTCTGTCCACGTCCTATAGTCTGGAATAGGGAGAGAGCTGTGCTTGCTGTCTATAGGGCTGTGTGATCAATAATAAAATGTTTCAAAGGGAGTGCTGGCATTGTGTTTCTAAAGTATCATTAGTAAACATAGTAAACACGTGACTATTACGATAGTAACTAAATTGCATTACTATTTCATTAATGTAATTGTGTGTGTGGTGGTGCTTCCAGGGCTTCTTTCTCTTTCATTTTAGAGCTATTGGGGTGAAACTTGCTACGGTGGTAGAATGCATTTAACACTGTTCCCACCCCAGGTTTCAGAATGTTTGACTCATCTATTAATTTTGGGGGGATTTTTTTTTTAGTTTTACCAACCATGTTTTTTCAAAAGAAACTACAAGAGCTATGTACTGGAATTTCTTTCCAATTACACAATATAATCCTCGCATTATTGCTCCCAAGTTTCAGAAAGATTAACATATCTCTTGATTCTTGACTATTTTTTCTAAATTTTATCAAGAATTTTTTTAGCTGCTTTGGCTGGCTGGCGTGGGGTTGTGGACACACTTGGAGTACAGGACACATTTACCACTGCAAGCAAGCCCAACAAGTTTCAGAAAGTTGTGTTCTTTTTTGCTGAATGCACACAGAGATCACACTAGCACTAGAAAAAGCACCTAAGGAAACTTGTGCCTGATTTAAACAAGTGGTTGTGTTCTTTTTTGTAGGGTTATGTCAGAACGTGTGGGCGAGAGGGTTAAATTCAGCCACTTTCCCTCTCACGGAGATCAAACAATTGCTGGGTATCACGCAAACATCCAATCCACACGATTGCAGCCATATTTATTTATTTATTTATTTATTTATTTACTGTGCTTATATACCGCAATTCTCAGCCCTTCAGGGCGACTCATTGCGGTGTACAACATGAAGAAAACAAGTGCAAGAAAACAAGACATAGTGCAAAACAGTGTACAATTCATCCTAATCATAAAAACATCTTATCAAACAACAACATCAATACAAAATCACTACTACATTCCGAGTCGTCTCATCGTCAAGTCACAATCCGATCTCTTTTCCAGTGTTCCATTCCTATGGTCAATTGCCAGTCATTGCACTTATTGGTCAAATGCCTTCTTAAATAGCCAGGTCTTTAACTTCCTAGGGCACGACCCTGAGGTCCATAGTGTCATAGGCATCCGTCCTCATCCGCTGCAGGCCACTCCGCAGCAAGGCTCGCAGCTTTCCATACTCTGGCTTCTCCTCATACTCCAAGGACATCACTTGCAGCAGGTAGCCTTGCAGGGCTTCTGGAATTTCTTTCCAACCATAGGAAAAGCTTGGATGCTTGATGACATCTGATTTATACCTTTCCTTCTTCTCCATGACTGCGCATGGATTCGCCAGCTCCATAGACCATGGGAGAAAGCCACAGAGCCACTTGACTAAGCAGTACCCCAAGGACTCAAGATCACTCCTACGGGATGGTGCTGCTCCTTTGTGGCTGTCGAGGCTGATGAACTCCAAGGTACCCTGGTGGGGGGTCTTGCTGCCCTCTCGCTGAGGCACATGCTTCCCCGCAAGGCTGTAGCGGAAGGCAAAGCAGTAATCTGCCATGGTGACCACACTAGGGGCGGCTGGATTCACATAGATGTTCTCAGCAGCAATGTCCCCGTGGGTATATTCATTCTCATGGAGGAATTCAAGGACATCCAACAGCCTGACAGCAAGTTGCAGCACCGCTTTCTCTGTCATCTTGTTTGCACAATCATCCAGGATTGACTGAAGCGAGCGACCCAAATGAGGGAACACCAGGAACCTGTAGCAATCATCATGAAGGCCAAAACCAACACACTCCGGAATCCCCAGCAATGGCACTGAATGCTGTCTCTTCCATCTCTCTACGGTGACTTTCTTTGCGGCTCGCTGAAGGAAGTTTTGTTCATTGAAGATCATTCCGTCTTTCCAGTCAAGTTTGAGGGTGTATCTCTGCTTAGGAAGGCAAGCTCCAAAGGCTGGCTCTGCTTCATAGATGAGCCCATTGTCGTCCTCGGCCAGAAGTTTTCTAAGAACCCAGTGTTTATCATTCAGGTCGGTCAGGATCTGGCCCTCAGGGAGAGGCCTCACACTTCGGCTCTTTTTGGGAGATCGGGGACTGGCTTTTGTTTGTGTCTTTGGAGACACAGTAGATGCTGATTTCTGTGCAAGAGCTCGTTTAGGTGAAGCAGAGGCTTTTTCTTTGTCTGGTAAAACCAACTCCACTTTTTTCATTGCAGCAGGTCTTTGCAGCTGATCCTGGATTTCCTGACTTAGTCCTTTTAGTAAAGAAGATGGTGTGATTTGCATAGGCTCCTCTTCTTGTTTAGGCAACCGGCCTCCGCAAGAAGGGCAGAAGTTAAACACTGCCTGTGCTTTCTGCCCGCACTGTGGACAAAAATGAGCCATTCTGCCGCCCTCAGGCTTCCCCCTCTTCGCCGCCTGCTGCTTCTCCGCTGCCTTTCCCGGCGCGGGCCCTCTTGCCCGGCAGCCGTTGCATGGCGCCCGGGAGAACGCTTCACGCGACTCCCCGGCCTGAGAGCATTTCTAATCTTGATTGTAGCAATAAATCAATATACAGCTATTTACATCTTAATGACTTGAGAGAAATCAGTCACAGCTCCTCCAATAATCCACATAACTCAAGTTTAGCATGTGGTAAAGAAACAAAAAGATGTATTGAAATGGGGTCAACAAAAAAAGTGTGCCCCAAGAGAAGCAAATTCACATCAAATATAATTCGGGATAGCACTGAAATTGGTTTCAGTGTTAGATTAGGGCATAGGAACAACCTACTTTCTTTCACGAAGGAGTACCATATATCTTAATTTATAAATTAAAGGCTGCTGCTATTTTCGTTGCATGACCATGTTTATACTGCATGTGCATAGGGGGTGGGGGGGGGGGGAGATAAAAGAAATGTAGGTAGCCAGCACAGAATTAATGGAGCAGACTAGTGCAGTGTCAGCAAAACTGAAGTTAAAAGGGAAGATTAGCATTCAAGTGATGTCTCAAAAATAAGGATCAGGACGCTGTTAATTTGGGAATAGATAAAAGATGTCTGCAAAGCTGTTACATGCTGTACTACTAAGCCAATAATGAACATCAAATTAAAAGTTGTCTGTAGAAAAATCAAGAGAGGCAGGTGAGAAATTGGTCCAATGAATCGGTTCAGGAGGGAAAACTGCTTTTTGGGAGAGAAGAAACTGCAATCAAAGAAAGGATGCTTAGCAGATCCCCATGAAAAATTATGTATCATGTTTGTCAAATTACATGTATGACCCAGACTTCACGATCCTGGTCCTAATTTACTATTCCATGAGAATAACATTTCCTTTCCTCTTTGTACCTGAACTGAACTAAATCACAGCCCTTTCCTTAAAGATTCTCTGCCCATTATATTTGTATTCATAGTAAAGAGGATAAGAAATGCAGTTCTCACCAAGACCGTTGATAATAAATCCCATCTTGCAAAGTGACAGCAAGTGTTTCAAGCTACATTGTATTTTGCCTACATAAAAGCAACATAGTAAACAAAGTTGGAGTCAAAATTGGGTAGAGCCAGACCTAATTTTGATTTTGCCTCTATCCCTATCCCATGCACCTGGCAATAAAAGCATCTGGACACTAATATATCCTACAACGCTGCACCCTAAACATGGGATGCTTTCATAATCCATTTAAACCAACAAAGCCAGCGCAGGGGGAAGCTGTGCAGTGACGCTTTCCCACATGTGACAGGGAAGCATCACTTAAGGGCAAGGCAGGGCGTGGGGCATTGGGATTGGTCCACTGCCTCGCCAATTCACCACAGAGGCTGGTGAATTGCCTTACTGCTTTTCATCCATGTGATGAGATCCTTGTTTGGCTCAGCAGAGATACTGGCAGCATACTTGGTTGCCATTTCACAAGCTTTGAAGCTGGAAACTGCTGCAATATATAGGCATATGATAGTCCTCAAACAATCCTCAAACTTAGGGCTTTTAAAAAAATAAACCTAATTGTGACACAAAAGTTGTAAAAGCCTTAACAGTCAATCCAATTAAAACAAAAACAAATTAAGTACATACTGTACTGCATATTATGAAGGATGTTGTATGTCCTTCAGCCTCAACCAGTTAAAGGCTGAAGTTTTGCCTAAATAACAAAGACATAGCTTGATGAAGAATTGAGATATGCAAAGAGGAATTACATAGCCTGAAAGCAGCTATCAAGAGGGCTTTCTTCCATGTCATCACCAGATGGTTTTGTGCAGGTGGTGGGGCAGACAGAAAGCCCTTTCTTGAAAGATACAAGGTTCATGGGAAGATAAGAGCTTGCTGATATGCTGAACTTAAGCTGTATTGTACTTCATAGATCATAAACAGCGTTTTGAATTGTGCCCAAAAAGAGACTGAAAATCAATGAAGTTTTTATTCAAATGTTTTTATGCATGTTTGAAGAAGATAGCCATGATCTCTAAGACTGGGGGTTTAGAGACATTGTCAGATTCACATTCTTTAAAAAAATAATTCTGCCTTTGGGACTGCTGTACATCAATGGACACTATGGTTGCCATCTGTGTCAAGATTGGTTCTGAGCTGATCAGAGATTTCTAGTCAGAAGCTTTGGAACAATATAAGTCTATATTTTCTTTCATGTATGCAGTGAGTGGCAAAATCCAGTTTAAAAGGGGCAAGGATAAAAGAATGCTGCATTCTATAGCATTACCATACAGTGCAGTTTTCACGACCAAGCCTACCTTTTTCAAAGTTATGTGTCAGACTCATTCTTATGGGTTTTTAACACATGCTGGAACATATTGTTGCTGGGTTGCTTTGTAGATCACTAGACAGCCCTCCTTTTCATTATTTAAGTCACACAAAGGTGAAAAATCTTCCTTTCTGGATTATGAAAATTCATTTGTTTCATCTAAAGAGTTCAAATTCTGCATCTCAGGCCATCAACATCTATCCAACTAGCATAGAGAGTTGTATAAATGATCCTCCAACTGAGAAAGCTCTTACATGGAATTGGGTTGGACTTTTCACACCATTTAGCCCCTGAATAGACAAGTACACCATTGACCTCTTGCTTTGTATGGGAAAATATCCAGAGTGGTATTACTTAGACCTGACTTTGCTTTGATTAGATTCATTCAACTATTACACTTCTATTATCCTACCTAGTGGTTACAATTATATTTAAATCTCAAGAAATAAAACCCTTCTTTGTCTTAATCGTATGTTTAACTATTTCCTTATGGGCAGTAACAGTATTCAAGACCTTTCTTTGTGGCTAAGTCTACCAAACAGAGAGTGTTATGGTTTGAGGAGGTCTTGTACAGATTGTCTTCTTCTAGATTTCTGGGTTAAGTTAACTGAGACTACAGCTTAATGTAAAAGATTGCCTTTAACAGTCATAATCCAAAAGGTAAAATATTCATATCTGCCATAATGCTTCTTCAGAAAACTGGAGAATGTAAACCCAGAATGTATGAAGGCTTTTTCTACAGCAGAGCCTTAGTTAAATTAAAGATAACTTAAGTTTTATGTGAACGTGTGCATCATTTACAATGCATGAGAAACCATGGCTGTATGGAAAATTCCTGCTCAGTGATCAGATGAAATCAAGTAACACGTGGATCAAAATACAAAGATATATGACAGTCACGAGGAAAACTATGGTTATTGAAACAAACAAGAGTCTTAGGATTATCTGGCACTGGGGACTCATATAATCCAATTTAAAGCAGAAAACCTAGGATCAAATCCTGGGATGTAGAGTCTGTCTGGAAGGGCTCTTAAATGTAAACGTTAATGGAATCCTCTATTACAAAATGATATTCATATTTCTTCAAATAAAAAAGTACATCTAAAATCTAGACATACTCGCTTTTTCGGTTTCATATGAATGTAAATTTAAGCTGCAATACATTGTATTTCTGAGCAATATTTTATTTAAGAGGCCAAATGTATTTGGATATTTAAATGTTCACATGCAACAGATGGCATGTATATTTTAGCCGCTTCTGTTGTTTTGCTTACAAGTATTTTAAAGACCCAGCTGTCTGGCTGAAATCACTGACAGTGAATGTTAACACACTTGGGTAGCATACCTAATGGTACAGCCATGATTCTTTGCATAGACAAGACTCAACTTGACTTGCTTTCTTACAGTTATAACTGTTTCCAAAAAAATTTCACTTAAAAACAGCATCCCACAAACTTAGAAATTGGTCGCAACATCTATGTTATTCTACTTGTATGACATCCTATGTGGTTTCATAGGGGAAACATACTATTTGCTTTAGGGTTATTTTAGTAGTCCTACTCATTCCCTTCAAGGCTTCACAGACACCCTTTTACTGCACTGAGAAAAAAATAGAGGATAAATCCTCTCTTGTAATCCACTTGGAGCAGTATTTAATTTTTAAATAGGTTTCAGAGCCTACCAGCAGTTGTTTAGCACCATCTACCAAAGTCTTAAAACCACAAGCACATATAACTGACTTTGCAAAGTATTTAGAAAATTCACTTCACACAAAGAGCTGCAGCCAGACTATCGTCTAGTATTAGTGATAAAAAGCATATAAACCGTTAGAACAGCTCCATGGCTATAATGAGCATAATTTAAAATGCTTATTATGACCTATAAAGCTTTATAGTCCAGGGTATCTATCATGCTTTTCTAGCATTTAAAACTACAACCAACATCTATGCAATTTTCAGTAGTTCTCAGTAGCATTTGATTATTATTTTGATTCTATTTTCACTTAACAGTCAATAAAAAAGTTAATTTAAGGTTATTTCCATATTTTTGTCTGTTGTCCCAATGTTATTTAAAGGTTTAAATCTTTTTGTAAATGCAATAAAAATTGTACTTTATCATATTTTCTATCTACCACAATGTTTCTAAACCTTGCTAATGTTGTGACCCCTTAATACAGTTCCTCATGTTGTGGTGACCCTCAACCATAAAAATATTTTTGTTGCTACTTCATAACTGTAATTACACAACTTTTATTAATTGTAATGTAAATATCTGATATGCAGGGTATTTTCATTCACTGGACCAAATTTGGCACAAATACCTGATATGCCCAAATTTGAATACTGGTGGGATTGTGGGGGGGGGGGGGGGAATTGATTTTGCCATTTGGGAGTTATAGTTGCTGGGATTTATGCTTCACCTACAATGAAAGAGCATTCTGAACTATACCAATGATGAAATTGAATCAAACCTGGCACACAGTTCTCCCATGAACAACAGAAAATACTGGAAGGGTTTGGTGGTCATTGATGTTGAGTTTTGGAGTTGTAGTTCACCTACATCCAGAGAGCACTGTGGACTCAAATGATGGATCTGGACCAAACTTGGCACAGATATTCAATATGACCAAATGTGAACACTGGTGGAGTTTTGAGAAAATAGGCATTGACATTTGGGAGTTATAGTTGCTGGGATTTATAGTTCACCTACAATGAAAGAGCATTCTGAACCCCACCAACGATAGAATTGGGCCAAAGTTCCTACACAGAACCCCCATGACCAACAGAAAATACTGTGTGTGCTGATGGTCTTTGGTGACTCCTTTGACACCCCCTCATGGCCCCCTAGGGGTCCTGACCCCAGGTTGAGTAACACTGATCAACCAGAAAGTTATATAATTGGAAAATAATTTAAATATTTTTTTCAACCAAAATTTATAACCAAGTTTTCAAATTGTGGAAGTAATTTTACTACTTAGTCTTTTATGGGTTCATTGTTAGCAAAACGCATATCTTATGAAGATTGGTTTTGCATTTTTCATTGTTCTATCAATTTACGGCCCATTTTTGGATTAGAACTTACTATCATTTCTCAAAGTTGACACTGAACTGTTTTCATCAAAAACATTCCATGCCTTACGCAGAAAAGACTAACTACAGATCCATTGCAGAAAAGGATTCAGAACATGTCTAAGTACTTTTAGGGAATTTAGGTTCAATTAGTCAAATATGCCACCTGTTTTAATTGGAAAGTGTCATCGTACAGAGACAAATGTACAATCTTCTTGAACCTCTTATACATGTATATCTGTAAATGGCATCCTGATTCAATACAAAACAAGCAGGATTATATGAATAGGATAATGTATTCAAAATATATGTAACATATAGGATGAGTTAATACAAATATTCGCAATACAAACCATACGCAACATACAAAATAACATGATCAAAGCATATATACAGTACAATAGATTTCTAGTTATCTATTTTGACCAAAAGGATGTCATCAGGGTATACAGAATATTGTAGATCATGTGGTTCAGGGAGAGTGAGTTAGAAAATGTGTGTGTGTTAGGATGTAGTATTTGTAGACTGAACAGGAAATGTGGGCATAAGCGCACCATTGAGAAACTAACATGATTGGTTAATCTATATAAATAAAAATGTAATGTTAGTTCGTGCTACCATCAGAACTCAAAAACTACTGGGGGAATTGACACCAAATTTGGACACAAGACACCTAAGTCCAATTTATGTCCTCCACTCAAAAAAATTGATTTTGTCATTTGGGAATAGTCGTTGCTGGGATTTATAGTTTACCTACAATCAAAGAGCATTCTGAACTCCACCAATAATGGAATTGGGCCAAACTTAGCACACAGGGCTCCCATGACCAACAGAAAAAACTGGAAGGTGGACATTGACCTTGAGTTTGGGAGGGGGAGGGGTTTAGGGGTTCAACCCCCCCCCCCCCGAAATGTTTCAGATTTTTAAAAAACTGGTTTACTCATGAATTTTAACTGGTTAACCAAATCCCCATGCTAAGTCTATGAGATGCAAAAAATTAAGAGTCCCTCCAGAACTGCAAGCACTATCTCAAGCAAATATTGACAATTTATTCACACTGTCATTACTTGCAGCAATAGCCGATGTAGTGAAGCAACCAAGTTGTGGGGGGTGTTGAATTCTCTCATTAAGGAGGCCAGACTTGGTGGAGGTGGTTGACAGGGGCGGAGCTGCAGGCTATTGAAGGCTGCTCTGCCCCCTGCTGTGCTCTTTGCTTCAGCGTGAGCTAGGAGCCAGGTTTCAACCCCCCTGCGAAATTTTCAACCCCCCCCCGAAAATTTCAACCCCTCCCGAATTTTTTTTCTGGCTACGGCCCTGACATTGACCCTGAATTTGGGAATTATAGTTCACCCACATCCAGAGAGCACTGTGGACTCCAAACAATGATGGATCTGGACCAAACTTGGCACGAATATTCCATATGCCCAAATATGAACACAGATGGAGTTTAAGGGAAATAGACCTTGACATTTGGGAGTTGTGGTTGCTGGGATTTATAGTTCACCTACAATCAAAGAGCATTCTGAACTCCACCAATGATGGAATTCAACCAGACATGGCATACAGGACTTCCATGACCAACAGAACACACTGGAAGGGTTTGGTGGGCATTGACCTTGAGTTTGGGAGTTGTAGTTCACCTACATCCAGAGAGCACTGTGGACTCAAACAATGATGGATCTGGACCAAACTTGACACAAAAATTCCATATGCCTAAATATGAACACAGATGGAGTTTGGAGGAAATAGACCTTGACATTTGGGATTTATAGTTACTGGGATTTATAGTTCACTACAATTAAAGAGCATTCTGAAACCCACAAACGACAGAAATGGGGCAAACTTCCCACACAGAACCCCCATGACCAACAGAAAATACTTAAGGCCATCCAGTCCAACTCTCTTCAGGGCAAGAAAATGTAATCAGAACCCTCCTGACAAAGACCCATCAAGTCTAAATATAGATAGATATATGATTCTCACACACAGAGATATAGTATCATAGATTTGAAAGAGACCCTTAAAGAAGGACTATGATAAGTTGCATATTCCAGAGTAGGCAAACCAGACACTCTCCACATCAACACTGACAAAGAAACAACAAGAAATACTGTTTACTCACAAGCATAAAGGAATTACATATATTAGAAACCAACACTTTCTCATTACTTTATTTTCCAGATCACCAGACTGGGCCACAGCAACGTGTGGCAGGGGACAGCTAGTAATTAATATATACCAACAGCAAAGTTCAGGAAGGTTTCTTTTTTTGCACTGCAATTCCCATAATCTTGCCAGTGTGGCCAATGTGACTGTGGCAATACATTGTTATAGGTAGACCACAAGTGGGTGTATTCCTGGGCCATTGCTTATTCAACAGATAATTTGGCACCTGAGGCAGAGGTGACACAGAGAGAATACCAATATACCCCTATACCACATCTGGGGCAGAAAATACCCCAGATAAAGTTAAATAAATAAAGTGAAAGCATTGTTTGGAATCCTGAGGATCTGGATTATTTGGACTCATTGAATAACCTTTCAAAGTTCTGAGGTAACCTAGTCAAATACAATGAAATTAGAGTGATAATTGTCATCAGAAGGCAAGCTCTGTGCTTGGGCAGCAATATGCTATAAAGCTAAGAAAGACTAGATACAGTACTTAATAACAATAGACTGTATAATGTATTTAAAAAAACTCATTAAGGAAATCAGATTAATAATTGGTGATTGTTCCAGAGCTAGGATTTTAACAGGCATGCCTTTTGTTGTTGCTTGAATCAGACATTTGGGTTTGTTCTAAAGTAACTAAAAAGGTTATTATCTGCATCATTTGTGTATAGATGTTCTCTCATAGGTGAGTCAGAGGAAGGGAGAGGCCTTTTTATTAATACTTGTGCTAACTTCTGCAGCTATTTTATTTATTTATTTATTTCATGCATTTCTACCCAGCCCGTCTCCCCCCCCCCCCGCCCCAAGGGGGACTCAGGGCAGCCTCACACAAGCATCAAATGATGCTATCAGCATATAAACAATCAAAAATTACATTTAAAACATTAAAAATCATTTAATACAATTCATTAAACAATAAATTAAACATGCCAATTAAAACCAAATCCAAGTCAGGGTAAACCAAAGTCACAGATATCCTAAATTTCTTTCCAGTTGCTGCTATCCACTAATCGAATGCCTGGTCCCAAAGCCAAGTCTTCAGTTGTCTTCTAAAGGACAGGAGAGAGGTAACCAACCTGATGTCTTTAGGGAGAGAGTTCCACAGACGGGGCCACTGCCAAGAAGGCTTTGTCTCTCGTCCCCACCAACCACATTTGTGAAAGTGGTGGGATCGAGAGCAGGGCCTCTCCTGAGGATCTTAAGCTGTGTGATGGTTCGTAACAGCTAGAAACCTGAAAGGAGTGTGTGGCACCTCAAGTCTGCAAATACATTATTTGTAAAACAACAAACAAGCAAACCATGCTCTGGGCTTATGGCCTTCCTAATTTAATTAGATGTTTCAGAAAACAGATGTGCCAGCTATGTGTCTTCAGAGTGAGGTCTTCAAAATTTGCCAACAAGTTGTCAAGGGAGACCGTCTCCTAGTCAGTTCACTGAGCTGAAGATTTGAGACTAAGCCTGCTGCATCACTGTGACCATAACTGGGTTTTAGAGATACATCCGCACTCAAGTCTAAATCTAGTAGAGGCAGCTGAGCCTCATTAGAAGACCGCCCAAGCAGGACAGGTAGCCATAGACAGCACTAATGAGCTGACAAAGGGAATTCCTGAAGGGAGAGACTGACTGATTGGCAGGCAGTCTTGTCCAGGGAAGGAAGCAATGTAAGAATCCAAGTAATGTGCCAGCTATGGTTTTGCAATTCATTTAAAGATAAGCTGCAGGAGGGGAAAAACAACAATAACTTGTTTGCAACATTGCTGTATAAAACTCACAAATCAGAAGAGATTTCTGTGCTGTACAAAATGCACATATCCTTGAAGGCTGCTCTTTTTTTTTAATGCTTGTTCTCAAAATTGTAGCTTTTTAGTAAAAATATGTTGCACGTTTTAATGATCCACAACACAGGCCATTCCTCTTACATGGGCACTTGCAGCCTGTGGATAAACTCGATCATTAGTTGCCTTTGCTGCTTCTTCTTCTTCTTTTTTTTTAGTGATGAATAGTGATTTGTTTGGAATACATTCTGAGTTCAACCCTACCTTAATGAATGCCTTAGGGTATGACTCCCTCATCCATTTGCATCACCTATTTATTGTTTTGTACTCCTGGCACATTTGGAGTCTATTCTTTGTTATGGTCCTTTGCTTAATAAATGGAAAGCAAGGTTCACTGAAAAGACTGATGTATCAAATTGTGTATGTGTTAACATGCCTTCTAGTTGCTTCTGATTTGTGGTTATGGAGTTTTCTTGGGAAGATTTGTTGGCATAGGAAGTGACCTTTCTCTTCTCCTTTGAGGCTGACAGAGTATGATCTGCCCAAGGTCACTCAATGAATGGGGATTTGAACCTGGTCTCCAGAATCGTAGTCTGACACTTAAACTATTAATTGATGACAACCCTCCTAAAACATCTTGATTTTAGTAGGCAAACATATTGCACAAGTACTTCCTCATGTGTAAGTAATACAGGAAAATGTACTTGTCAAATAATTCCAAAAATAATGCCTTAAAGTCCTTTCATAACTAATACACAGTACTCCCCTGCTCCCAAGTACTTAGCTGGAAATGATAATCTATGCAGACTAATCTAAGAGCAGAAGATAAAACTCAAGTAAAATCAGGAGAGGGGGGAGAAACTAGATTCTTTCTCAGTTTTGCTGAGAGAAAGGAATCGCTTCTCAGACTGACAACAGTGCTGTTAAAACCCACATTAAAGATCAGTTTTCTTCTAAACCACAAGACATCAAAATATAATCAGAGATATATGATGCAAAATAAAATATAGTAAGATATTCGATCTTTCAGGTAAAAAGCTGTAACAAAATCAAATCACTGCTGATTTTGTCCATTAGCTATTTCAACAAGTTGTATACATACAACTTGTGTACTTGTTTTCCCTGTATTAGGTTTGGAAGCAATGTGTGTGTGTTTTGTTGAGTAAAATAAGGGTGGGGGAGAAATTAAATGTTCTTCCACTCTAATCTGAATAGCAGTGCCTTTATCTGAATTATTTTAATTAAATTAATAGGAGATAAGACCACAGTCTCAATTGTTTTGTCTAGATTGATCCTCAAATGACATATTCATCATATTCTGTCATCAGTTGTGAATAAGAACGTCTCCAATGGCAAATATCTATTACGGTGATTTTGTAGAATAGCATCCACAGTGTTAATACTAACAACTACATGACAAAAATGAGCAAATAGAATCATAGAGTTGGGAGAAGCTTTAATACTAAATGATAATACAGGTTTCCTGTATATACTGATTAAGTTTTTTTCAAATAGTTAATTTTTTTCCCTCTTCTTCAGAAAGCTAGCTTCATTTATATTCTACATTAAAATGTAATCCATATTCATGCCTTTGTAAAAAGGTTGTAATCTATTTAAGTCCTCATTTGAATCACCCATGTCTCTCACTTTCTTCATCCAATTCCTGTTGTGATTGAGGTTGCCCTTCCAATGAAGTAATTGGTCTGAATCTTGATCTCATTTCTCCTTGTTCCATCTTTCTCTTCTTTCTAGTTTTCCTGAAATTTCTCCAAATCCCTTGTATACTTTCTATAAAGTCCTTTGCTTTCTGCACAGAATCAATTCATAATTTTGACTCTTTTAGAAGTTTCTCCCATCTAAATGGGATCCTCCTCAGCTCCCCTCCACACAGCTGTAGAAAATCCCACATGATCTGCTTTGAACTGGGTTATATGGCAGTGTGGACTCATAACCAAGTTCAAAGCAGATATTGTCGATTATGTGCCTTGATATTCTGGGTTAAATAGCCGTGTGGAAGAGCCTCCAATTTTTATCTTATTGACCACGAAAATACAATCTTTTATCATGTGTAAAAAATCTCACATGAATCTCTTTAACTGCACTCAAATTCACACCAACCTACATTTTCTCCTCAAAGGGTTTTTGTAATATTAAATCTCTTGAAAATTTCCTCATAAAATAAATCAGTGCATCTCTTGGCAAATTGCTCATTCTTGCTGTTCTTGAATTCTGTACATTTTATCAATTTCAGAATTGCTTCTTTTGTATATTGCCAAGGAGATGACCAATTTCTCTTAATATTTTCAGAGGATTATCTGGGATTGATTTGAATCTCATTTCTTCTGCCAGTTGGCCAATAAATTGCATTACCTCTTTCACACTGTTGCCTTTTTTCATGTTTCAGCTCTTGGTTTAACTTTTGATGCATTATCTCTTATTTTTCAGATAATCTTGTGAAGTATTTCCTCGAAAACTTGTATTTCCTCAAACATTTGGCCCATTTCTAATGCACTTGTCTTTTCAGCAGTTACAGATGGCCTTCTTGCTTCAATAACTCCCTGTATATTTGTAGATCTCCTTGTTCTAAATGTAATTCTCCAGTTTCTTATAAATGTAATCTTTGCTTTACCACTGGGTGGTAGTATTTGTTCACTAGATAGTATCTCTTCAGCACAGTCATATTTAGCTTAGTTGGCCTTATCTGTCATTTCCCACAAAAAACTACTTTCTCACAGTTGGAAATGGCTTTATTATCATTAATATTATTTTATTTTCATCATTTTTTCTTTTAAATTTGTGTTTAAATAGTTTAAGGATGTTCCACCATCCTTAAACTAACTCTTAATGCACAATTTGCTATAGCTTGGTTGTTTTAAACAGCAATAATAAACTTATTACCAGCCTCTCACTGCGGTTCAAGACATGAGATACAACATCATTCAGAGAAGAGATAAAACACTATTAGATCACATACAACAACACACCATTAAAATACAAGTTGAAATACAGGTTAAAGTTCACAGCTTAAAATTGACTGGATAGGTCTGGCGGAAGACATGGACCTTCAGTTGTGTCTTAAATTCTGACAGCTGATCTAGCTAGCTGTCAAAGCTCCTCTGACAGGTCATCCCACAGTCTTGGGGCAGCTGATGAAAATACTTGTTACTCTTTCTCCTTATTTGGTTTTGGTAATTAAAATCAGGTGACTAACCAGACTGTTATTTCCCAAAGTCAAGGGCCTTTCTTCCATTTATTCCATAAATCCAAAAAGTATTTTTAAAAGACACCAAGAAAGCAAAGTTGGCTAGCTTAGTGTCATTTTAAAAACAACTGCTATTTTAACAGTTGGACAAAAGTTGGTAGTGTTCACCCTTTTCACTCTATTTATAATGATTGCTCTCTTCCAAGCAACCTCCTTTTCCAAACTTTCTCACACGGGCTTCCGATTTCTGATGTGATTTTTTTTTTACATAACATCAGTGATTTTATAATTCTTCCACAATCTCTGTGCTTTTCTTTGGCTTTTGTGGGGAGTGAAAGTTGTATGTTTTGTTTAACCACTGAGGGATTTTTCAGCAGTTCAATGCACATTTTGTTTTGTCTTTTTTTTCAACTTGGTGCTTTTTTTTTTTAAGTTGAACAGGAATTCCAGTCTGTCCACTTGAGTGTTTTAGTTTGTTTCTCCAGGTTTTCCTTTTCTGTATACTCGTCAGATCTATGTTCAAACCTTGAGTCTCCTCAGAATGAGTATTTCCTCTTACTTCCATTTGTTCAAACTCTCAGGACGCCTGAGTTCAGATTCCTTTTTCAGAAATTACTTCATCCTGTTCATCTGTATATCAAGTTTGGCATGCTCTCTTTTTTTTTTACAATGGTTTAAATCAGGGGTCATCAAACTTTTTAAACAGAGGGCCAGGTCACAATCCCTCAAACTGTTGGAGGGCCGGATTATAATTGAAAAAAAAATGAATGAATTCCTATGCACACTGCACATACCTTATTTGTAGTGCAAAAAACACTTTAAAAACAATGCAATAATTAAAATGAAGAACAATTTCAACAAATATAAACTTATTAGTATTTCAATGGGAAGTCTGTGCCTGCTTTTGGCTGATGAGATAGGATTGTTGTGTGCTTTCAAGTCATTTCAGACTTAGGTTGACCCTGAAATGACCTTGGAGGGGCCGCATCCGGCCCCCGGGCCTTAGTTTGAGGACTCCTGGTTTAAATAATCTTTAAAGATCTGTACACTAGGAATTCTGCTTGATATACACCGCAAAGTGATTTGCTTCATCATTTTTTTTCTGCCAAGAGCCTTAAGAATGCCAAATATGTTGCTTCTTAATCTAACTCCATATTTTATCAACATTTATCAAATTACCATGTCAAAACGAGCAACCTTTGTGAATGTGCATCAACAAACACTGATTAACTTAGATTTCACAGTGGTAATAAAAAAACTCTTTCAGTAACATACAATTAAAAAAATATATCCACTACTGATACTACAAAATATGTATACGTCATTAATGTCAAAACTTGTACCTCACCTTTCATTCAAGGCAGATCTCAACAAATACTATGTCAATATTAAAATGCAACAATGTCAAGAAGACATGATGGATTAACATAGCAGAGAAGAAAAGTGTTTCACTGAAAACAAACAAAAAAGCAGCTGAAAGTGGACCAATCAGAAACATGCCAAAGCAAGCAAATATTTAATTGATTTAATTAAACACATGTATTTAAAGAAAAGGCGACAGTACAGTAAGGGGGAATCAAAGATGGGCATCCAAGGCCCCTTCCACACAACTGAATAAGATCCCACATTATCTCCTTTGAACTGGGATAAATGGCAGTGTGGGCTCAGATATTCCTGTTCAAAGCGGATATTGTGGGTTGATGTTCTGGGTTATATGGCTGTGTTGAGGGGCCCCACATCACTGGAAGGAAATGTTCCATAATAGTGGAGAGGCCCTTAACAAAGATCTCTTCTTGTCCCAGCTAATGGTGCTTCCAGTAGGACACAAAAAAGAGCTTGATATTGGCAGACTGCTGCTATCAACTGCTACTTGTGTTTATTCCATATTTTGTGTTCATCCCTATAAGAGCTTGGGAAAAGTTCTTGCTGACTTAAAATAAATCCCCACTACTACAAATGCACAACTGATCCAAGATTCCCTTTACATTTTCTGGGAGCATGATTCTGCTAATCTTCAACAAACACAGTGTTCCTCTCTTCAATTAAAATGATGTGGGTGTAGGTTTGGGAGCAGGATGCTATTACTACGACACCATATTTGATGGTGTAAGTACAAAGAAGATAATGGGAGACCAAAGAGTAGAACTGCAGTTGGTCCAAGCTTCCTATCCCTGCTGTCCACAGCATCTGACGTTAAAGGACAATGAGGATTCAAATTGCCATACAAGCAGGAGCCTATAGATTATCCTAATGTTCAACAAGTCTAGAAAGGCTTTACCTTTTCTTTAATTTTACCATCCCAGATGATAGGAGTTTCTCAGAAGACATTCTAAGGACCACTTCTAGAGGGCTTTGCTATTGGGGAGAAAAGAAGCTAAATCCAGGGTTGAAAGCAGGTGTACCCAAATGTATCCTTTAGGTGACACTGCTACCCACTTTTGGAATGTATGGGAGAATTCTTGGGATTGCCAATAATAATAATAATAATAATAACAATAATAATAATAACAACAACAACAACTTTATTTTTATACCCCACCAACCATCTCTCCTAGGGAACTCGGGGCAGCTTACAAGGGAAATGCCCAAGATTACAATTAAAACACACATGTAAAACACTTTAACCAATTAAATATACTCTTTTAACTAAGATACTGTAAAAAGAAAGAAAATGTATGCTTATACATTTTGTTGGAAAAATTTATAAATAAAAAAAGACATCCTTAGTATCAGAAATCATTGTCTGTTGATCTGCCTTGTGCGTTGTGACTGTGATCCTTGACCTCCACCTTCTAGCCTTTCTCTTTGTCTGCTGACTTTGAACAGTCAATGAATGGCATTTTCAGTTTGCTTTCCTTTTCAAGATTTTTATCCTCTTCTGGCTTTGGTTCCCTCCCAAGCTTCCGATAAATCTTTCTTCCCTTTAACGGGTGCCTTCTTGCCTGCCCCTTTTCCCAAATGAAGAGTTGTTCTTCGCTCTGTGCCTCTTCCGTTTTGGATCCAAGCTTCTTGGCTGGAGGCCTGTGGCCCTTCTGGAATTGCTCCTGCGGGTGATAGGCCTCCTTCTTCAACATGCCTAGTTTCTGATTTATCTCCTCCCCTTGCCTCTTGCACTTCTGCTCATCAATTCGGACCACCCTCTTGATCTCATCCTGCATTTTCATGAGGAAGAGCATCTTCTCCTTATACTCCAATTCCGTCTTCTTCCTCTGTAGAAGTTGATTGAAATTCTCCACGCCCATCTTCTTCTCCTCATAAGTGAGGTGTCACGTCTCGTGCTCAAGCCACTTCCAGTATGTGGAGGCTTTGAACCCTTCAGGGAGGATTTCTGGGTCCCCCATCTGTTCCAGCATTTTCTATGTTCTGAAAGGTCAAGATTCGTTGGTATTCATAAAATCACCTTGGGAGGCTTATATAATCTATAGAATATGTTTCCCACATTTGCTTTCATCAAAAAACACTACACTGTGTTCTTTTTAAAAATATGGCCAAGGTTAAAATGAGACTATGAAAATGGTCTAACAGATGGGGAAGCACATGATAATAATGACATGTCTCTAAGCAACAGAGGAGGCAGTGGTCAAAGAAACACAGCAGTTGTTCTGCTGTTGATGGGGATACATTTATTCCCCAACTCCATATAGGGATCAGCTGTTTTGTTTCATTCTTGTTTCCAGATGTACATTGGAAGCCATGTGTAACTGAGTAAATGCCCAACCTAGGATATTCCAGCTCTTCAGGGGATGATCTCTTTAGTGAAAGAGAAATTACAGAGATCACGAGGAGACTACATGCAGCAAAGAGGCCAGATGAACTTTATTATGTTCACTGACCTGGAACTGACAGAGTGCCTGCTTGACTTCTTGAGAGAAATATTGCACATTTTCTACAAAAACAAACCCTCTGGTTATGTCCATTGCATTTGTTTCTCTGTGCCTTTATTTTCCTATTTTCCTGGCTGTAAGCTGCCCTGAGTCCCCCTTCGGGGGTAGAGAAGGGCAGGATAGAAATAGTTGAAATAAATAAATAAATAATGCCACTCTCAGAGCCCGTCCAGAGAGTAACTTTATCCCAGGAGCTTCCGCAGCAGTCAGAAGGGTGGCCAGTTCCCAAAGTTGAAAACCCATTAGTAATTGCTACAAAAAGCAAAAAACTAGATTTCCAGGTATGGGAATATCACAGGTTTGCACCGAATATCCGAATCTTCGCATGTCTGTATGTCCCTGCAATTGGAAATCATGGGAATTTTTATGTGGATTTGTTCCTGGGTTTTAGATGCTTGTTCCTGATTGGTTGGTTCCTAAAAAAAACAGTGACACTTGAGTAGAAGGCAAAAACTTTGTTCTGGGAAGAGGAACTTCATCTCTCACCTATGTAATGAGGTTTGTGGCACCCACAGACCCCAATACCACCTGTAACAAACCCCAACAGCAACAACACAGAAAGTGGCCAGGCAGGCAACTGCCCTTCTCCCAGCCCTTATTCTCTGCTTGCCCTGCTCTTCTTACACCTCGGGTCCACACCAACAGCAACAACGCAACCTCCCTTTCCCTTCCCGGGTTCGGAATGAGTCTCTCAGCCATGTGTTTCCCTTTATATAAAGCGATGGCTGCCAGAACCCCTCCCATCCCCAAAACTTCTCCCCTGATTGGCTGGGAGGCAAGCAGCCTCCTAGCATGCAAGATGCTTACCTCCCAACAGGCTAGAGGGCAGAAAAAACCTGCATCACTTCTTACTAACTTCCCGAGTCATAACAAAAGTGGTGAACTGCTTCGAAAATACAAGGGACATCCGGTATTTAAAAAAACCTCGGAAATCGATTCAGAATGTAAGTTTAACGAAGTTATAACGAGTTATCAGTTATCCAACGTGTACCTATCTATGCCAAGTATGCACACTAAACAGTTTTAAAAGAGCAATACTAAAGTTTAAAAGAGTTCAATAGTAAGAGCATACAAACAACAGAATTAATATGCAGTACATACACTACAGTGGCCTATACGACGGCACCATCACATGGCCAACAAAGAGAGTAACTTACTTCCCCTCTGCTGTGGCTGTAGTTAGTGCCAACTAACTGCTTCCTGGACAGGTCCTGCAAACAGAGATAGAAGAGGGGAGGCATAAATCACAACATGCCACATAGATTGCATCCAAAAGTTAAAAAGTGACCACACAAGAGATGCCATAGAGAAGATCTACATAACATGTTTACCTGCATGTAGTGCTTCACCTTGCTCTGGGCCCCTCTCATTTTCCTCTGCAGTGGTGCTGGAATCTCTTCGTACTTGTGCCCTGCGATGGTATGTACCTGTAAAAAGGAAATGGGGAGAAAGGAAGTGCAAGAAAGAAGGGTCATAGATACTAAGCATCAGCATTTTGTATTTTGCATACAGTTCCCCTATTTTACAATTACATTAATGTATTAATGAAACATTTATTTACATGCTACATCACTGCCACTACTTTGAATGAACTTTATGGAACTAGTTACTTTATTGTAAATAAAAGATCTATCTTAGATTAAGAAAGTTCATAAATGGATACACAGTATTTATACTAAGAAATACAACAAAGGCTACTCTACATAAATATCAACAAGTGCAAAGAGATCAATTGTACTTACCAGCAGGCCTCCTGCCTCTCCAGTCTGGCCTGCCACCAAGCTCCCACAAGAGGTGGAGCTTATCGAAGAAAGGTGGCTGTAACCTATGGGGTATCACACCCTCAAGAGCTCATATATAGTGGAAATGTACAATACAAGAGGAAGTTCCTTGTGCAATACAAGAGGGAGTTCCTTCCCTCTTGCTTCTCAGCTCTTGCTGCTCAGCTAGGCAGTGGGAAGCTTCCTTCCTTGAAGAATGTCCCTGTTCAGCTCAGGGATATGTCTCCACGTTGCCAGAATTGCCTGTATCGAGTCATTCCATTGGATAAGGAAAGGACAGCAACCCTTTGCTCCTGCACATTCAGAGCAAGGTTGGTTGACTGTTGTTCAAGATATTTGCCTGGAAGCAATGCTACTGACTTTTTCATCCTAGAATTGAAGCTTGGCCTGAAGAGAGGAAAGGGATGGAGGAACCGAATCCTGCAAGTCTGCAGCTGGAACATGGAACGCCAAAAGAAGGATGGGGAACCACACCACCATGGTGTCCTATGGCTCAATAGAACACCCCTTTCAATACTTTAAATTTAGTGTGGCACTGATCAGGGGTTCTAATCAGTCCATGTAAGTCCATGACCCTTGAACCCAGCCTCTCATTTCTGGTGCAAAGATTGCTGCTTGCCATTAACCTTTCTATATAGATGGGCTGGCTGCAGTACATGATTCAAAATAGTATTAATCTCTGTACCGTTCCAGGAAGTAATCCTCTTTTGAGTCCTTGCTCCTCTTTTACCAGGAAAGGGGCCTTTCCTGTCTCCTTTCTCAGTCATATTTCTCAGGAAACGAAGGATCAGAGATAAAAGGTCACACCAGCTGAAAAAGTCAAGGGGCTGCAACCTATGGGGAACCACATGACTATGGTGTTCCATGGCTCAATAGAATGCCCCTTTCAGTACTTTAAATTTAGTATGGCACTGATCAGAGGTTCTAATCAGGCCATTCAAGGCCATGGTCCTTGAAATGGACGCGGAGACAGTTTATGCGGAGCGTCCTCCACTTCCTGAAACCGGACCTGCTCGCTGCGGCCATGCTTTCCGAACCTTCTTACCCCTCTCCTTAATGGAGAGAAAGTTTTGGGGTTTACGGGGGGCCAGCTGGCTTGGCGTCTCTCACTCCCCTGACTCCGAGAGGAGAGGGGGAGTTATTCCCCCACCAAGTCCTGGAAATCGGGTGGCTTGCCAAGAGCCCTCAGCAAGCTCTGCCTGTCTCCATTCTCGTCCACCGGAAGTCCCTCGGGGCAACATATTGAGACCCCCAGCAGATATCTTGATCACATTTTGAGGTGTTATAATCAGGTGTTCACTAGTGTGATTATGCACAGAACTACATCGTTAGTTGCTTGAATAACCATTCCAATACAACAAAGTAATGCTAAATTATTTATGCATTGGACATTTTCACTGTTGGAACATGTCATAAACATTAGCTAATTAATGAAAAAGGAACAAAGTTTTCAGAGACTAGAGACTTCTTGGCTAGTGGAAGGGAACAAGGAACTAGATGTTCCAAGCAGATCTCCAAAATTATCTTCTTGGCATTATGCAATTTGTTTGTTTAATATGTGAGGATGAAACATTTTCTGAAAAACCATATTTATGAATTCAGGTGTTCTTTCCCCATAAAATGGCCTGTTAGAATAAGTGAAACGATACTTTAAACGTTACAGTGTTGTGTATGGCCAAACCTCCTCAAGGAAATACACAGAATTGTAGCTATGTGATATATTTAATTTATGTTAAACAGCCACAACACTACAAAAATCACATTTAAAATGTGGATGTATGAAGTTAAAAGCATTTTATTTGTATCTTATTTTATTATTTTATATTTCTCAGGATATTAACTCTTCTTTCCAGGCTCAACTCTAGAAGTCATTTGTTTTATATGAATTTATTTTCAATTAATTTATGTCCAGTGGAATCCCTAGGGGGGCGCAGGTATGTGTACTGCATCAGATGACACTATTGGGGGGAGGGGGGTGATATCTCACTCAAAAAAACCGGTTGGAGGTTTTCTTCTCTCCTTTGCCTGCCTTGTTCTTAGGAAATACGCTTGAGTGTTACTTGGAATGACCCGTCATCTGCTTCACAACAAGCAGAGGGCTCAAATCTATCCATCCCTTTCCAGTTTCCTATTGTTCAAAATTCTGAAAATGGCATACAATAGCCAATGGACATTGAAAACAGCAGGATCCTCATGTGGGGGGGGGGGGGGGGGGGGGGAGTTCACTTGCCAGTTGAAAGAGAGGGGAACACAGATAACCCAGCAGCCCCATGGGAGGGAATGTCACAGTCTGGAAACGGCCACCGAAAAGACTTTCCTGTGTCCTTGACAAATGAGCCTGTGATGGTGGTAGGACCAACAGAAAGCCTTCCCCTGAGCATCTTAGAAGTCAGCAGGTTCATATTGGGGCATAGAATCATAGAGTTGGAAGGGACCTCGTGGGCCGTCCAGTCCAAACTCCTGCCAAGAAGCAGAAAAATCACGTTTAAAGCACCCCCAACTGATGGCCATCCAGCATCTGTTTAAAAGCCTCTAAAGAAGAGCCTCCACCACACTTCGGGCAGAGAGTTCCACTGCTGAACAGCTCTCACAGTCAGGAAGTTCTTAATGTTCAGATGGAATCTCCTTTCTTATAGTTTGAAGCCATTGTTCCACGTCCTGGTCTCCAGGGCAGCAGAAAACAAGCTTGCTCCCTCCTCCCTGTGACTTCCCCTCACATATTTATACATGGCTATCATGTCTCCTCTCAGCCTTCTCTTCTTCAGGCTAAACATGCCCAGCTCTTTAAGCCGCTCCTCATAGGGCTTGTTCTCCAGACCTCTTGATCATTTTAGTTGCCCTCCTCTGGACACATTCCAGCTTGTCAATATCTCTCTTCAGTTGTGGTGCCCAGAATTGGGTACAGTATTCCAGATGTGGTATAACCAAGGCAGAATAGAGGGGTCGCATGACTTCTCTGGATCTAGACCAGGGGTCCTCAAACTAAGGCCCGGGGGCTGGATACGGCCCTCCAAGGTCATTTACCTGGCCCCCGCTCAGGGTCAACCTAAGTCTGAAATGACTTGAAACCACACAGCAACAACAATTCTATATAATCAGCCAAAAACAGCTAATTCTATATAATCAGCCACACTTCCCATTGAAATACTAATAAGTTCTTCATTTTAATTATTATATTATTTTAAGGTTTTTTTGTGCTACAAATAAGATAAGTGCAGTGTGCATAGGAATTCATGCATGTTTTCCTCAATTTATAATCTGGCCCTCCAACAGTTTGAAGGACTGTGACCTAGCCCTCTGTTTAAAAAATTTGAGGACCCTTGATCTAGATACTATACTCCTATTTATGCAGGCCAAAATCCCTATGGTTTTTTTAGCTGCAGCATCACATTGTTGGCTCATCTTTTTCACATGTACTGCTCTCGAGCCATGCATCCCCTATTTCTGTATCTTTGCATTTCGTTTTTTCTGCATAGGGGCTTTCAGATCACTTACCCAGGGAGCCGATTGGCATTACCAGTCAACCCCAACACCGCTCCCTAGGTACTTCTTAGGCCACATTGGTTATGCTATTGAGAAGGTAGAGGACAGCACTTCTCATGTGGGGTAAACAGGGAACCCGACAAACTGAAGATGGACACATTGCTACTCTGAGCATTTGTGACGAGGAGGAACTATATTCCCCTTTGCCTCCCCCCCCCCCCCCCCCCCGTCTCCTGGTGTGTCATTTGTACATGCCTGGAAGACTTAAAGACCACCACAATGGTGGCTCAGTTTTTTTAAAAAAAAATAAAGCTTGGGTTGTAGGTTTTTTCGGGCTATATGGCCATGGTCTAGAAGCATTCTCTCCTGATGTTTCGCCTGCATCTATGACATGCTTCAGAGGTAGTGAGGTCTGTTGGAACTAGGAAAAAGGGTTTATATATCTGTGGAATGACCAGGGTGAGACAAAGGACTCTTGTCTGCTGTAGCTAGGTGTGAATGTTTCAACTGACCACCTTGATTAGAATATAATGGCCTGACAGTGCCTAGAGCAAAATTTTGTTGAGAGGTGATTAGATGTCCTTGTTTGTTTCCTCTCTGTTGTTGTGCTGTTGTAATTTTAGAGTTTTTTAATACTGGTAGCCAGATTTTGTTCATTTTCATGGTTTCCTCCTTTCTGTTGAAATTGTCCACATGCTTGTGGATTTCAATGGCTTCTCTGTGCAGTCTGACATGGTGGTTGTGAGAGTGGTCCAGCATTTCTGTGTTCTCAAATATGCTGTGTCCAGGTTGGTTCATCAGGTGCTCTGCTATGGCTGACTTCTCTGGTTGAAGTAGTCTGCAGTGCCTTTCATGTTCCTTGATTCGTGTTTGGGCGATGCTGCATTTGGTGGTCCCTATGTAGACTTGTCCACAGCTGCATGGTATACGGTAGACTCCTGCAGAGGTGAGAGCATCCCTCTTGTCCTTTGCTGAACGTAGCATTTGTTGGATTTTCTTGGTGGGTCTGTAGATAGTTTGTTTGTTGTGTTTCCTCATCAGCTTCCCTATGCGGTCAGTGGTTCCTTTGATGTATGGCAAGAACACTGATGTATGGAAGACTTGTCCACAGCTGCATGGTACACGGTAGACTCCTGCAGAATTTAAAGTTTGTTTTGGGGGCTTCTGCGTGGCTGGGTGCCATCCTGGTACTTATATGGATGTCATGTAGCCACCCTGCCCAAGAAAGCCTGGGTTTGGGGCAGCTTATGGGAACAAAAACCCACGTCAGGTTTGGCACGGATTTTACCCCTGCCTGGAAGCACCCTGTCATTGCAACAATTTGCCTGCCTGAAGCTTCCTGCCATGTTTTTTCTCTTTATGTCTTCCTATATGTTGTAGCTCCCTCTTGAGAAGACAGAAGTATCTGTGTTCCATCATAGGAAGAAAGGGATACAGAAAAAAAAGAGTAGTTGAAAGGAATTTGCTTGATCATGCAACGTTATTTCTTTTTACATTTGTGAGAGGGATTTTTTTACCATTCAGACTTCTCCAAATCACCCATCATGACCTTCACTGAGTGAAGTCTTTTTTAAAATCGCTTGTGAATCCCATCTGATTCACATAGAATAGAAGTGTTGGTTAGAAGGCAAAGGAAAAAGTATCTTATGTAACCAGACATTTTCCTCTTTTTTCCCTCCCCTCCTCTCAGCAGTGTCTGTTCTCTGCTATCCTCTAATAATCTGACAATCCTGTTCAATCCTGTGGAGGGCAGGCAAGATCCACCTTAACTTTCTGGATAGAAGGCAGCACAAACTATACACACAGAGAGAAGGAGGATTTCTGAATCCTGTTGTCTTTTCTGTCTCGAATATTACCAAGTATAGTATAGTATTATGTGCGTGCAATTAATGTACCTGGGGGAAAGAGCCTTTGTTGTGACATTCATTTAAAGGAAGGCATGCAATAATGTCACAACAAATAAATAACTCGCACAGCTATGGAAGCATTCCAGAGGAGGGTCTAAAAGGAGGTATCAGCAGAACAGTATAGTTTGCAAAAGTAATAATATTAATAATAAAATTTTATTTGTACCCCACTACCATCTCCCCAAGGGACTTGGTGCGGCTTACATGAGGCCAAGCCCACAATACAACAATAAGCAATAACAACAATAATACAAAACAATAAATAAACTCATAAGCAAAAATAAGCAATAAACATTAACAATAGCACGACGCGTTTAAAAACCTATGGCTGGGCCAAATGTAATAATTAAAATTAAAAAAAATAATGCTGGGCATGACAAGGTGACATGTAACTGGGATAGAAAGTTTGGAGAGGGAGGAAGTGTGCAGACAACCTTAGATCATTAATAAAGTGTGTTTAGGGACATATTGCTGGGAGTTTCCTTATTCTGTGAAGGCACACTAAAACAACCACGTTTTCAGGCTCCTCCTAAAGACTGCCAGAGTTGGGGCTTGCCTAATGTCCTTGGGGAGTGAGTTCCAGAGTCGAGGGGCCACCACTGAGAAGGGTCTCTCCCTCGTCCCCACCAATCGCGCTTGCGATGGTGGTGGGAGCGTGAGCAGGGCCTCTCCAGATGAACGAAGACATTGTGTGGGTTTGTACACAGAGATGCGGTCACGCAGGTAAAGCCCCGTTTAGAGCTTTGTAGGTAAGCACCTGCACCTTGAATTGGGACCAGTAAATGAACGGCAGCCAATGGAGCTCCTTAAACGGAAGGGTTGACCGCTCCCTGTAAGGAGCTCCAGTTAACAATCTGGCTGCCGCTCGTTGAACCAGTTGAAATTTCTGGGCCGTTTTCAAGGGTAGCCCCACGTAGAGTGCATTACAGTAGTCCAATCTGGAGGTGACTAAGGCGTGGACCACCCTGGCCAGATCCGCCTTCACGAGGTACGGTCGCAGTTGGCACACGAGTCTTAATAAGTAAGGAAAAGACCTGTCATAAAACAGAGCCCTGTGAAGACTAGCATGCTAAGCAGCAACAGGTGGGATGATCAAGTAATGTTTGTTCTGGTAGAAATTGATAACTGAGGCCGGGTGAATGGAATGACCGAACCTGAAAGAAGACATGGCTGATTCACTGAATAGGTGTGCTCCATATTATTTACTTACTTGCTTGCTTGCTTACTTACTCACTCAGAGCATTTATTTATTGTCTCTCAAACCAGCAGGGCCCTCAAGGCAATGTGGAATCAATAAAAACACTTTAAAAACATTACATAAATAACTAAAAAGCAATTAAAACTGTCTAAAATCAGAGAAACAGTTCAACTATTGGTATGACAATTGGCATAGCAATTAGCAGTAAGTGAGATATATGATGTATCTTCTGTGAATTCCACTAGAATGTATAAAAAGAACTATCCAGCCACCTACAAAGGAGATGATTTTTTTTTCATGTCAGGAGTGAGTTGAGAAACTGCAAGTTGCTTCTGGTGTGAGAGAACTGGTCGTCTGCAAGGATGTTGCCCAGGGGACGCCTGGATGTTTTTGATGTTTTATCATCCTTGCGGGAGGCTTAGATCTCCCCGAGGGGACTCAGCGGTTCCCAGGTAACATGACAAAACATACAAAGTAAAACAACATAACCATAAGATTAACAAAACAATATAAGCATAAAAATTGTCGCCATAACACACATATATTTAAAGTAATCCTACCTGTTCAAGAGGCTGGGCCAAGATTTGTGCAAGCCCAAAAATTCTAGGGGGCCCGGGAATTAAGTGCAATGCTATGGCAGGCAACAATAATATTAGGTATGGGTCTGTGGCTGTTCATTCCAGGGCCGATTAGAGGAAGTGATCTGGGTAATTCGTAGGAAGAATAAGGCCGTATTCGACAGCTTGTAAGACTGAGTTAGAACTGGTCATTTTCAAAGGCTTGTTGAAACCACCAGGTCTTCAAGCTCTTACAAAAGGAGGGGAGGGATGAGGCCTGTCTTATTTCCCTTGGAAGGGCGTTCCAGAGGTGGGGGGGCACCACTGAGAAGGCCCTCTCTCTCGTCCCCACCAACCGTGCTTGTGATGAAGGTGGGACCAAGAGGAGGGCCTCCCCGGAAGATCTTAGAGCTCGTGCCAGTTCATAGAAGGAGATGCGATCAAGGAGATAGGCGGGACCCGAACCGTTTAGGGCTTTATAGGAGGCTTCTCTCATTTCCCTGCATGGGGAACTGGAGCTGACAGAGCGAGCTTATCTGCACTCTCCCCAGATTCGAAGCTCCTACCTGTCGGTCATCAGTCCTGCCAGCACAGGGCTTTAACCCATTGCACCACTGGGGGCTCCTAAGGGATGAATGCAAATGCTGTGTTTCTTTATTGACAATGTTCTGCTTTGTCGAAACACTGGAATCTAATTTGTGTCTGTATTTTGCAGGAAGATGGCTCCATGAAACCATGCCCACTTCCTCTGTTTTCGGTAAATGAACTCCTTAGAATAATTAAAGCATTCTTCTGGCTTAAAACCTGAGCTTTTTTATAGTGATGTTCACTGTACGGAGGGCAGGGGAACATTTTAAAAGTACCAGTCTGCTGAACTGGGGGAGGGAGGCACTAAACCTCTCTGGCAGCTTCACTCTGTCACCCCGCAGAGAATTAATTTCCTCCTGCCTGTGAATTGTAAGGGAGTGATCATCGAGGATGGAGACATTTATCAAGGTGTGGTACTCCCGTGACAGCATCAATTGCTCAAAAGAGACAGAAGTGCCAATTTGTTTAACAAAAAAACGCCCAAGTGTGCCAGCACAGATTTCTGTCTGCACTTTGGTTTGTTCAGCATTTTCCAAACTTCAGAAAACTTAAGACACACTCCACCTCCCTGAAGAAAATCAAAATCAAGTTTCATTGTTATTGGGGAGGAGGAAGGTTGAAGCTACCTTTAGAATACAGGAATTACTGTGGATAATTCATTCCTAGCTACTTCTTTTCTGGCCATAACTAATATAGTGGAGAAATTGATAATTTCCTTTACTGGTGGTAAATGCTACCAAATCTTTGTGGTTAGGTCTGAACAACTAGAACGTTCAATGAAATGGTTCAGTTAGAAGCCATTTGCTGCTTGAGGCAAAGAACAAGATTTGCCTATTTCTTGAATGAGAGATGCCTAGACTGACGGGGCACTTCTAGACAGCACTTTATCACGGGTTTTAGTGAGGAGCAAAAAATCCCAGGACTTCAGGAGAGGTCCACACACAGACCTGTTGGTCCTGGGATTGCTGCCTCCATTGTCCAGACTTCATGCTTTGTTCTGAGATTTAGAGGCTCCCAAGACGACTGCCTCAAAACATCTGCCAGGAAATGCCAGTTTTTTTTAAACTCATGGGGTGTGGATATTGGTAGGTTACTCACCTGTAACCATCTATCTTCGAGTGGTCCTCTGTGAATCCACACATATGGAGTTCTGCGCCTGAGCAGGCTCCAACTGAAAACTTCCCAAGTTGAAACTTTTAAGTTTTGGCGGTAAGCCTGCCCAGGAGGGCATAAAAGCCGCCCCCGCGCACACTCCCCGTAGTTCCTACGCCGCATTAGCGAGGAAAAAGGGGGAGGTTTGAAGAGGGGACGGCTGGACGGGTTTGTGTGGATTCACAGAGGACCACTCGAAGAAAGATGGTTATAGGTGAGTAACCTACCATTTTTCTTCGTGGCCTCTGTGAATGCACACATATGGAGAACTAGCAAGCTAAAGTCCCGGATGGTGGGAACAAACCGACACCAATTTGAGGGCCAAACACATATTTATTAAAGGATCAACAGACACATCTCGTAAAAAAGTACTGTCAGTGCATGTCATAAAGGTATCATACATGTTAACCGTTGCATTGGTGATATAAAGAATGGCCCCATGATCAAAAATACATCAAGGTTGAAAACCCCCCGGGGGAAAGAGGGACAGAACCCTCACCCGGTACAATATAACCAACAACAGTCAGTCGAAAAACTGAGGTAACACATTTATCGAGCTGATAGAAGAATAAAGGCCCGGGTGGCCTGGAGAAAAGTGAAAATGTGTTACACAAATGTGTGCAATATAAACAGTAATGGTTTTACATGTGAGATATGCATAGTATCCACAGGACATGTACTTAGCTTGTTGCATGAAACACAATAAGAGCCATATATACGAACGTTTGCAAATTAAGGTACATATACATAACAGTGAAACCTTATCGAAGTCAAGGAGGGCAATTGGTCAGAATTGACCTGCCGAACAAAGTGTCTCTTCGAGATCGGGTGTCCAAACGATAATGGGACACAAAAGTCATGGGATTGGACCAGATGGCCGCTTTACAAATTGGGTCAATAGAGACACCCTTCAGAAAGGCAGTTGTTGCAGCCATGCCCCTTGTCGACCTTGGGCGGATCGAGGTCGGGGGGGGTTCTTTCGAGCAATTTCATAGCAAAGTTCAATGGTTGACCCGATCCAGCGAGAGAGTCGCTGTGACGATATCGGTAGCCCAATCTTGTCCGGCGGATAGGCTACGAATAACCTAGGCGACTTACGGGAAGGGGCAGTTCTTTGTCTATAGAAAAGTAAAGCCCTTCGAACATCGAGGGCATGGAGTCTCTTCTCCGTCGGTGAAGACAGATGTTGAAAAAACGATGGTAGCACGATGTCCTCGTTAACGTGAAATGAAGAAACTACCTTCAGCAGGAAGGTAATATCAGTTCTGAGGACAACACGGTCAGCATAAAATAACAGGTAAGGTTCGTCAATTCGAAGGGCCGCCAATTCCGAGGGCCTTCGGGCAGATGTAATCGCCACCAAAAAGGCGACTTTCCAAGACAGCAACCTCAGATCACTCGTAGCTAGAGGCTCAAAGGGAGGGGCCACCAGTTGGGCCAGAACCAGGTCGAGGCTCCATCCCGGGGTGGGAGGGTGGACTGGAGGATTGAGGTTGGTATAACCTCGGAGGAAGGTCTTAATAAGGTGATTCTGGAACAAGAAAGGGGAACCCAGAGTTTGGAGGTACCAGGTTATAGCTGCAACATAGGACTTCAATGACGACAAGGCTAGTTTTTGAGTAGCCAGGGCGAGAAGAAAGTCGAGGATGGTCGATATCGAGGGAGGCATCTCCAATCGGGATTGCTCTCGAAGGAAGGAGTGAAGACGTGCAATGCGGTAAGCATATGCCTTCGACGTCGATGGTTTGTGCGCAGCTTTGAGGATCGACTGGACCTCCGGCGGGAGGGAAATCATGGAAAGATCCTCCAAGCAGTCAGGTGGAGAGACGGGACGTCCGGATGAAGTAGAAGGCCCTGCTCTCTGGAGAGTAGGTCTGGTCTGGGATGAAGGTGGAGCACTCGACCCTCGGCAAGTCGAAGAAGAGCTGGGAACCACACTTGGCGTGGCCATTCTGGTGCAATGAGTATGCAATTGGCTCGTGACAGTTTGATCTTCTCGATCACCCGAAGGAGTAATGGGATCGGAGGGAAGATGTAGAGGAAGTCGCTTGACCAGTCAAGGAGAAAGGCATCTCCGAGGCATCCTTTGAGATCGTCTCTGGGAAGGCGAGCAGCGAACACTGGAAGATGGGTGTTCTCCGGGGAGGCGAAGAGGTCGATTGACGGTTGGCCCCAAGTGTCGAAGATGGTCTGTACTACTGCGGGATCGAGTCTCCATTCGTGAGACGTCGATGTCGATCGGCTGAGGGAGTCTGCCTGACCGTTCAGCTGGCCGGGGAGATGAAGTGCTGTTGGGACTATCGAGTGTCGGCAACACCATTCCCAAATTTTGATGGATAGTTTCACGTAGTTTGTTCAGGTAGTACATAGCTATCATATTGTCTGTTTGTATTTGGACCATCTGGCCCTGGAACAAGGGGATAAATGATTTGAGCGCCTTGAAGATGGCCAGGAACTCGAGATAGTTTATGTGGTGACTCCTCTCCTGGGTTGACCAGACATCTTGTATCGAGAATCAGCCTGTGTGGGCTCCCCAAGCAAAGGTCGATGAGTCTGTTGTTAGCACTGCGGACGGTTGTCGAGGGTGAAAAGGAAGACCGAGACAGACGTTTTTGTGGTTCATCCACCACCTCAGGGACTGTCTCACTTTTGTTGTCATTGTAAACACTTTGAGGTCGGAGTCTCGAAGAGGATTGAAGTTGTCGAGAAACCACCTCTGAAGAGGGCGCATCTTCAGCCTGGCCAAGGGAGTAGCCATTACCGTTGAGGCAGTGTGACCCAAAAAGACTTGAATGTGCCTTGCCCTTATTCTTGAGGCTGATCTGCAACGTGTGACTTCTCTTTGCAGAGCTTGGTATGTCAGTCTCGGTAACGACACCGTCTGTGAGAGGGAATTGAACTCGTTACCTATGAATTTTATTGCTGTTGTTGGGGTGAGACAGGATTTTTCGGCATTAAGCTGGAGGCCGAGGTCTTCGAGAAGTCTGAGGATGAAAGCGACTGAGATTCGAGGAGATCTGGCGATGTTGAGGCCAGAAGCCAGTCGTCCAGGTACGGAAAAACCCGGATTTTCCGCCTTCTGAGGTATGCCGCTACCACCGACATACATTTTGTGAATGTCCTTGGGGCCGTGCCGAGGATGAACGGGAGTACGGTGAAAGAGTAAGTTTGTTGTCCGATTTTGAAGGACAGAAAACGTCTGTGAGTCCGTCTGATTGACAAATGAAAATAAGCGTCTCTTAAGTCTATGGACACAAAGAAGTCACCTCAATGTAGCATGGGAGTTAGCGACGATACCGTAACCATTCTGAATGAATGAATTTGTTTAGCGCCCTGAGGTCGAGAATGGGGCGAAGGGAGCCGTCGGGCTTCGGTACCGTGAAGTACTATGAGAAAAACGCTCGACTGTCCATCCGAGACGGAGATCTTTGAATTGCCCCTTTTTGAAGAAGGGAGTCGACTTCTGCCAGAATAGCCGGTGATGGATCTGTCCGGACGACCCGACCTGTGGGAGGGAGCTCTTTGAACTGTAAGGCATAGCCGTCTTCGACAACACAAAGAACCCACACATCTGATGTGATGCGTTGTCACGCATAGATGAACTTGGCGAGGCGATTTCCGAACTGCGGAACATGTTGTTTCGAGATGGCGGGTTCTCTGGGGAGGTGAAGAACGGAGAGGGTTGAGGTGGAGGTGGCAGAAGTATCAAAGATGGAGACGGTATCGTCGAGGAAGGCGTCAAACTCGACGTCTAGAGTTGTCGTTGGCTGGAGGCTGACGAGGTCGAGACCTCTGGTTTTCCTGGCCCCGGCGTTGTTGCTGCTGGGGTTGAGCCTGAGAAGTCGGAGCAGGATGAAGAGACTGTCTTGTTGACTGCTGTCGATAAGGGTAGCTGCCGAAACGACGCTGGCGATAAGTGTTCCAGCGATTTCTCTGGGCCTGTGGTGGGTTGTCGAAACCACATTCTGTGGCCAAAAATTTGTTGTCCTGGTTGGACTTGAGTTTGTCATCAGTCCCTGCATTGAAAAGGCCCAATGCATCGAAAGGGAGATCCTCGATGACCTGTCTGGAAGACGTAGAAAGGCACGACGATCGAAGCCAGGAGTGTCTTTGGATCGCTACCGCGTGCGCAATCATTTTGCCAGCGGTATCGCCAGTGTGCTTTGCCATCTGCATCTGATGGTGAGCAAGGGAGGTGGCCTCTTGGGAGAGAGCCGACACAACTGCCCGATCCTCCTCGGAGAGCTTCTCAAGGAAGGGCTGGGCTCTTTCCCAGATGATCTGTTGATATGCATCCATGCATGCCCCGTAGTTCGCCATTCGGGTGAGGAGTAGAGCTCCCGAATAGTTTTCTCCCTACGGCGTCAAAACGTTTTCCTTCACGATCCAAAGGACTGTTCGACTGTCTCCCAGACTGGGCTGCCTTGACCACAACTGAGTTCGGGTCGGGGTGGTGCTTTAACCACTCAAGTCCTTTATCATCGGTCCGATACCATGCCTCAATTCTCTTTGAGGTAGGGGGTATCGAGGAAGGTGTCTTCCAGGATGCCTGGATGACTTCCAGAAGGTAAGGCAGGAAAGGCAGCAGTGGAGCCGGAGGAGCCTCTGACTGCACTCTCTTGAAGACTGGGTCGGTGACCGCTTTCGAAGTCTGCTTGAACTCTAAACCCAACGTCTTCGCCATTCTCGCCATCTGGTCAGCAAAAGCCCGAACATTGTCTGCTGGAGAAGGCGGATCAGCCTCGTAGGCATCATGGGTTGGAGATCTACCAAGGGCTAGGGAGATCACCGACTCCGAATGCACGGAGCCGTGAATGTCCTTGTCCTGATCGTCCTCTTCCGAGGGCTGGGGGGGAGACGATGTATGCCTCAATGGGGCCTGGAAAGGTCTAGCTACCCCAACTGGGGAGGAAGGCGGAGGCGGATGTTTCGACGCCGAGGCCTGTGCTGCCCTTGCCAATCGAGTGGTCTGACGTCCCCTTTCCGGAGTCGTTGGAGGAAAGAGCTCTTGTCTCACTGCCGGAGGGGGGTTTTCCACGACGGTCTGTACTGACTGGACCGGAAAAGGAGGAGGTTCCTCGTCCATCTGCATGACCGGAGTCGGGTCCATCACTGGCCTTTGTTTTTGGGCCGATTGGATGGGGGATGATCTGGACGACGACGTCGCCGATGACGTCTGGGTTGGATTTTTCGAGGAGGAGGAAGACGACGATCTGGGTTGTGCCCTCTTCTTTGCCGGGGGTGGCTGGAATGACTTCCCCGGTGTCGGAGGATTGCGGGCAGATCAGTTTTTGCCCTGCGAGATTCCTCGTGGGACCTCTTAAAGGCTATCTTCATCGCCGAGGTCGAGGGCGGTGTGGCCGTGGTCGACCTTGTAGAGCGGACGGAAGCCATCGAGCTCGAGGTGGAGGGTCGTCTCGCTGGCATCGTCTGAGTAGTCAGGGTGCATGGCTGATTTGGGCGCCATTTGGACGCCCTGGATGACGTCGACGGAGGCTTTGAGGTCTGCATCATCGAGATCGACGTCAAAGGACCCGATACCGCCACCGATGTCGATGGCTTCGGTATCGAAGAAGGTCGAGACGTCGATGCTGTCGACGTCGGAAGTTTGAGGAGCTAGAGTGGAAAAACAGGAACTACCGGGAGTGTGCGCGGGGGCGCCTTTTATGCCCTCCTGGGCAGCTGGGCGGGGTTACTGCCAAAACTTAAAAGTTTCAACTTGGGAAGTTTTCCGTTGGAGCCTGCGCAGGCGCAGAACTCCATATGTGTGCATTCACAGAGGCCACGAAGAAAAAGCTGAGATTCAGTTATACGGATAACCACAACAGTTCTGTTCTTTGGCCCTGCTAGAAAAATTGTTCCCTCCAGATGTTTCATGAAATATCTTCTATGCAAACAAACGTCATGGGGTAGAACCACTACTGCCCAAGTCAGCGGTACAAAACAAGAACGTACACTTTTTTGTCATTTAGAGGGGGATACCACTGCTTCCACCATAAAGTGTTGATTCTAGGACTTGCTGTTAGGGCTAGTCCTAGAATATAAAATATGGAATGTTCTTGTCAAACATTTGACTCACTCCAACTTATTTCCCCTTTTCTCCTACATCCTTCTCTGCTTCCAGTGTGATTCCCCAAAGACACTATGACCCAGTCGGTTTTTCTACACTGCTCTGTTGAAAAAGAAAGGAATATGTCTTGCTTCTTGATGTTGGAAGAATTAGTGCAATTTGATACCACTTTAACTGCCATGGTTCAGTGCTATTGAATCCTGGGTTAGGAAGTTTGGTGTGGCACCAGAACTCTTTGGCAGGCAAAGCTAAAGACTCAGTGGAACATAAGCCACGGTCGAACCTTGAGAATTCTACACTTTTTGTCCAATGTGTAGTCTTTAATGAAACACTGATATAAACTGATGGAAAAGGAACCCTGGCATCATATGTTATCTTCTTGCAGTAGGCGGATGGCCTCCTAGTATAGATTTCTCCTCCTACTCTTTGACAGGCAAGGGAGAGAACTAAGAACAACATACTTCATAGTGTGAGACAGCAACCTATTTTGTCAGTCTCGTGCTGTAGCTGAAAAAACAACAAAGAAGAAGATGGAGAGAAATACATGAACCTTATATATGAAAATACAGAAAAATCCTACTGACCTCTCATATCAAGTGCATTGAAAATGTGTTTTGCTTTAAGGGTATGTCATTAACTTACAGTCTTCAAACTTGCAAGAGTGGCCAGACAATAACAATTTGAATGTGTGTATGTGTGTGTGTGTGTGTATGTATACACACACACACACACACACATATATATACACACATACACTCACATATATACACATACACACATATACATATCTCACAGAAGTAAAAATTGATGGATCTGTCCCTTTTATCATTTTTAAAATTACACACACACACACACACATATATATATATATAAAGATACTATCTTCAAAATTCAGCAGTCAAAATAAATATTTTTCCCCGTTCCCAACACCACTACATCCTCACCCACCCAGGAACAGTTTACTACTCTTGCTATACTTATTACAATTGTTCAATCATGAGGATAGTCTTACTTAACTCCTTATATCTATCTTTCCTCTTTATTCTGGAAATGAGACACTTCCATTTTGCTTCCCAGGTCGTTCTGATTTGGCCCGTTTTATAGTAACCTTTCCTTTCACTAATATAATCTTAGAGAAGGTAGTCGGCCAGATATTTATACCAAGTTTTTTATATCCCATTTCTTGTGGTTCTTCCAGCCTAGGGCAACTGAGACTTTAATTGTGTCCATCATATATTTTATTATTTTTTCCTGTTCTTTAAATTCCCCTTTCCTTCCATTTTCTGAGTAAAAAATTGAGTCTCATTCCATTCTGTATTTATGTCTAATAGCTCCTCCATTTCCTTCTTAATTATTTTATGGAACTTTTGTATTTTTTCACATTCCCACCACATGTGGGTATATGTTCCGGTTTTTCCACAATTATGCCAACATAGTTTTGGGCGGGTTATTGTAATATATGCCAATTGCACGGGAGTTCTATACCATTTTGTCAGTATTTTCCATTGCATTTCCTTAATCTTCAGGTGTTTTATTTTATTGATTGATTTTATCCAATTGTCTAGTTCTCTCTCACTGCAACTTAATTCCTCCTTCCAAACTTCTATCAGGGTATTTTTTGTGTGTGTTGTATTGTATTTCCATGATTATTTTGAATATAAATACTATGATTCCTTTCTCCTTCTTCACTTTCCATTTTATTATTTTGTCAAAATTTGTTTCTGGGGTTTTCTTACTCTTCCATTTTGTTAACTTTTTAGACAGCCCTCCCCATTGTAGCCAATTTCCGTGCCCACACTTTTCTTTTATTTCCTCCCATTGTGTTACAGTTCCACCCGGTTTCAGTAAGTCCTCAATCGTTGTTATACCATTCTGTTCTAATTTCTTTAACATATTTCGGTATAACTGGGGTTTTCTGTTCTCTTTGAATCCTATTGGGAGGTTATCTATTTTATCTAATGGAAGTTTACCTTGCCATTTTCCCCCAACATACCATTGTTGATACCAAAGGGCCTCCTATTATATTTTTTAGGTCTTTTTTCCTGATTTTCCCCATAAGACATGATCCATATTCCCATCCGTTTATTAGTTTCTCTATCCTAACCCATCTTTTCTGCTCTCCAATGTCCAATTAAAGTAACCCGGCCAGTTGGCAGGCTTCAAAGTAATTCTGGAGGCAAGGTGCTCCCAGCCTCCATTTTCTTGTGGAGTAAAAAATATTGTGTTAGCAATTCTAGTTTAACTGGAACCTACTACTGATGTTTTAATTGAAATATCCAATTTCTTTATTATTTTAGGTGGGATGCTAAATAGGAGGCTTTGAAATAAGTATAAAAATTTAGGTAATATCATTTTATATGCCTTCACCCTTGTTGTTATGTCCCAATTCCATTTTTTCCAGTTGTTGATTTATTTACTTACTTTCTTCCATAATTGGTTATAATTTATCTGGATTATATTATTTATTTATTTTGGAATATAAACACCTAGGTATTTTAACTTATTTTCCCCAGTTTCAGCCCTAGAATAGATTGGGCTTCTTTTATCTCCTTCCAGTTCATGTTTTTATGTAGAATTTCTGATTTTTCAATATTAATGGTTAGGCCTGATGTTGCATCCCAGTTCAAGAAACGAGACCATAAGATTAAATTCACCACACTGGACTGTAGGAAAAGCAATCCTTGTTTATTGATGAAAAATTGGTTACAAAAGAAAGGTAAATGCAAAGTCAAAAAGCCACAGAATAAACACAGCAGTGAGTAGAATCTCTGAACTTGAGCAAAATTTCAAAAGCCACAATACAAGAACCAGGAACCTGTTAGCCTCTCGCTAACCATGAACTTGAAAACTAGAAGCCTCTGGGATTACCGGCCATGGAACACAGGAATTCTGCCAAGGCACAGCCACAGTCCCAAACGTTGCTTGATCTAAAGAGGCACCCGGCAGGAGGCCTCTTAAACCAAAGAAGCTATTCTTTGAAACGCCCCTTGACTTTGAAGCCTGGGCCTGTCTCTCCTGTAAACGATTTGACCTTCGTAGAAACTGTGAAACATTTCTGTCTCTAACTATCTGTTCTCTTCGGTCCTCATTAAAAAACCCAGGTGGAGAGATATCACGGCTAGCTTCCAAAACATTTTCCTCCAGCTGTTGAGTTTCATTTTCATCCCCGCTGACCTCTGCATCAACAACAGATTCCACACTGTCAGGGTCAGGGAGAGCTTGCTCAGTTGGAAAAACTATCAGAGAATCCGGTTTACACAGATCAGGATCAGGCTGAACCCCAACACCTGAAATCTTTTCAATTTTTAAAATTTATTTTGTTACTTCCTTTACCGAGTCTTCTATTGAGCCTATAATGACTACTGCATCATCCACATATAAATTTATTTTTATTTCTTCTCTATTTATCTTATATCCTTTTATGCTTTTGTTTGATCTAATTGGTTAGCAAAAGGTTCTATCGCTAGGGCAGAAAGTAGAGGGGAAAGAGTGTCCCTTTTATCTCATGATCTCTTCAACCCCATTTCTTGATTATTGTGTGATTCTAAAAATATACATAATTTGTATGGAGATTCATGTTTATTTGTATGTATTTTTGACATTATGTTTTCTAAATTTTAAAAACTATAAATGCGTATTTGTAAGGATATTTGTGTACATTTTTCATAGATTCTTGTACTTCTGAAAATTTGAATCTACTGTAAATTTTTGCAAAATCTGAAAGATAACATTGTAAACTGTACCATGTTTCTTCAGGATTCCTAATAATTGTGGTTTTCAATTGGGTTGTCCCATGAATTCTTCATTCCTCCTGAAAGAGAAATGTCCCCATTTTTAGATATATTTGGAGGGAAAGCAACACTGGAGAGCAATTTCAGATTTTTCAATCTGGCCTTGGACCATGCTCTATTACATGACAATGGGATTTTTAAGTATGGTAGTAGTCAGAAAAGGGGGAAAACATTTTAAATATATGAAGTGGGTGCCTATTATTATTATTATTATTATTAACACATAATCCCTCTCCCAAATCCCATCCACAACCTCCCCAGCAACATTTCTGCTCTCACAGAAAGGTCTTGACCTTCTTGAGGAAGGCTAGCAGGGATGGAGCCATCATGGTCTTTTTTGGGAGGGAGTTCCATAGTCCAGGAGCAGCCACTGAGAAGGCTCTCCCCCGTGTTCCAACCAAATGCACTTGAGGTGGTGGGGCAGAGAGAGGTCCTCCCCAGTTGATCGTAAATGTCTACCATGTTCAAAGAAAGTGATACAGTTTTTCAGTAACCTGGACCAAAGAATTATAAAGCTTTATAGGTCAAAATCAGCACTTTGAATTGTGCCGAGAAATGTGTTGGCAGAACCACACTTCTCCAATATCTTTAGCACGCAAACATGATTTATTTTGCTATTATGCAAGTCAAATTCAGTGGGGGAGGCTCAGGCTGGGGTCGGGGTCGGGTTTTAGATTGCCCACTCCTCTTTCAGACCAAGTTATGTTGTATTTATTATTTTTATATAATATTTTAACCATTTCTGAACTTTATTATTAGTAGCATTTACATATACAACACCATTACACTTCATGGGTTATACATCATTCTATGGTGGTGACAGGAGGAAACTTCTACTTATGATTATTTTCTAGTTCATCTGCTTGCTCTGTTCCTTTTTAACACTCTCCTTATGCAGTTTTATAATCATATAACCATAATTTAAAACACTTTATTTTCCCGTCTGCCTCTTTGACTTCTACTTTTCTAAAATTGTTTCTTTCTAGTTGTCAATGCAGAAATGCAGTGTTCAAATTACAGGTTAAAGTGTTCAATTTTGAAGTTCCAATCATTGTTAATAATTCATCACTACCATTCAGATGTGCAAAATAAAGCAGCTACCCAGTCTGAATATTCATTTAGCCAGGAAAAATTCTGTGGTATCGCTTCGACCCCAGCCCCACACTTCTTTCTTGCTAGCCATGAGTGAAAGCAAACCAAACAATGATAAACTGAATGCATTGAATAAGTAAATGAAAAGTTCATATATCAGGAGAAAAGTGGAATGAAAATGAATAATTTTAAATAGTAATTTATAAAATGAATTATCAACGTAGGGTATTCTGTTTGATTAGTTGATTATTTTCAACTAATCAAACAGCATATCTGATGTATTTTATTAAATATAAGCTAATTACACCTATCCATTCAACACTGATTTGCAATTGCAAGTCCAATTGAACTTAGTGGTCCTCAAACTAATACTTAAAAGCCAATCAACTGTTTACCTAAGTCAATTAACTCCTTTAAATTCTCCGAAGGTAAACAATCAGTTGAATACTTTAGCAAACCAGCCACAGTTATCTGGAATCTGGAATAAACTGAACAACTTATTAGCTTAGAAATCCATATCATAATACTTTTTTTTGAAAGCTTGCAAGTCAAGTGTGCAAATCTCTCAAGTAGCAATTCCTAATGCCACTGACATTAAACTTAGCCAGGCAAAGCAAGGAGGAATTAGTTGCAGGAGAAATATAAACAGTCTTAATTAACTTTGAGTTAATGTAAATATTGTCTCTATAATATTCCACTGTTGGAAGTTTCTGTTGTATTCATTTCTCTAGAAATCTTTTACCGGCCTAGGCAAGACAGATATCTTCTGAAAGCCACAAAAGAGATGAACGTGAATGAACAATATGTAACCTTTCACCTGGTAGAAAACTCCCCAGGTGGATCTTCCCTAGAAACTGCCACTGAAAAACCTTCACAAAACTATTCTGAACTTTTGCTTTTAATTGCCTTTATGTCAATTACCAGCAAACCAATTAACTCTCCCTTCTCACAACTATTTGCACATTTTCAGCTTCCCCACTGGCCTGAAGGTACTACATTTTTTTCATGTGGTCACCAAAATGGAATATCTATGAATACTAAAACTTTTTGTTGAACTTGATCTAATTTGTGTAATAAATTTGTAAGCATCTGGAAAGTTGGGGTGGGCTTGTAAAAGGATGAATAATGTCAAGATAAAATTGCTGTGCCGTTTAATTAAACATTGTTCATTTGTGTCTCCTCAAACTTCCAAGTTTGATCAAAGATTAGACTGTCTTTTTGGAATAAAAAAGAAGTTCATTATACTCAATTTGCATTTCCTAAAATTGAGCTCAGAAATAAATCTGAATGAGGAATATAAACAATGTCAGGTTGAAGCAGTGAAGATGATATTTATTTGTTTGATAAGGATTTCAGATTGAAGACTACAAACATTTCATAAAATATTTTTGCTTATTCTTGGGATTTATAAGGTCTACAAGGAGGAGACCATGCTTTGCGAGAAGGAGACGCCGATCAGCTGGTTGTTGCAGATGGAGAGGTCGGCCACTTTGCCCCAGGTGATGGGCACCACATTGAAGCAGTGCTCCGGTTCCCAGCCGTAGACCCGCAGAGCGTCCTGGCAGCCGGCAAAGAGGCAGCAGCCGTCCGGGTTGAAGAGCACGCATCTGGCAGGCGTTGCCTCCTCCTCGATGCAGCTCACCACCTGGAACTTCTCCAAGTCCCAGAACCTGACCGTTCTGTCGGAGCTCCCCGAGGCCAAAAGGTATTCATTGGGATGGAACTCCACCATGTGCTTTTTTAAATTTTGGGGGAATTTTTTATCCATTATTATTGGTGTTAGTGTAGAACTTTCTGATAATAATATTTCCTTGTATCTATTCCAAATTCCTATCACATTTCTCAACATTGGGTTTTTTATTCTCTTAATTTCTTTCCTTTTTATATCCTTAAAAATATATTCCAAATTTTGTCCTCTCCTTCTTCAGAATCTTCCTCCAACCATTCCAAATGCTCCTTATTTATCATCCCTTCTATAACTAGTCTCATCCTGTTTGCTTCATAGTATTTTTTAATATTGGGAAATGCTAAACCTCCAACCTTTTGTGACTTATACCAAAACTGTTTATTCTTATTGCCATTGCTGTCAAGACCCAGAAGCCTCAAGAACGCCAAACACAATATAAAAGGTCCAAACACAGGTTTATTAAACAAAAAAAAAAGGCTTAGAGACACTTGCTTCAGTGTCACTAGCACAAACTGAAAGTCTATAGCAACCGCTAAGTAAAAAAACCAACTTAAATATAATCCGGATTATCCCGGAGTATAATCTGGGATAAAAAAATATACAGCAATCTGCTTGTAATTCAAAATGTCCAAAAGGCACAGGAAAACAAGGTGGGAGGAAGAAAAATCAGAGTCCAAAAGCACTCCGTAGTCCAGGCATGTTCAAGGTAAGAAGAAGCAGTCCAAAAACCGTCGTCGTTGTCAAAACACGGTCCGGAGTCAAAAGGGAGAGTTGAAGTCAGCACTTACGGTGTATCAGCCAGAAGTCATGGAAACACAAAGATCAGTAGTCTAAGGACCCAAGCTCGAGAGTAATGGCAGTAACAAAGATTCACACCCAAAAAGACACTTTGCCTTCTGCAAAGATCCATTGAAACCAAACCTATATCCTATAACTACTCCTCAGAGGATGAACTGCTCCCCACCCTTTCATCATCACTTTCAGCTGCCCCATTCCCTGCAGCTGAGCACTGCCTCCCATCTCTCCACCTTTGCCAGCGTCTGTCAAGACTTAGGTCCTCCCAAGCGTTCCCAGATTGCCACTCTTCTGCAAACCCCTCAAAGTCATCACTGGAGGTAGGCTGAGTACAGATGTCCCTAATTTCCTGTACACAGGTCCAGTCTAGATCCTCATCCTCCTCAGTGTCACTCCCAGTCCCATCACTCTTTTCAAAACCCATAAAATCTTCATCTTCTGTTGGAGCACTAAGTATATCACGGATATGCTTCCTTTGGATCTCCTCATCAGATTCTTCTTCACGAGTAGCCCGCTTAACTCCCCTGCTTTCCTCTCCTTCCCCCATTTCACAGTCTGAGAAACCCTCGAAGGAATATGTCTCTAATCCGCTTTCGCTGCTGCTCCTCCTCCAACACCTGCGCAGCCCTCTTCTCCCTTCTACCAGTAGTAGTAATGTTACTATCACGCTGTACTACAATTTATTAATTGTTGCCATTTGTTTAATTCCTTCTCTGATATCTGTAATGGTACCATTCTAAATATAAAATTTATCTTTGGAAGAATTTTCATTTTAACTAGCACTACCCTTCCAAACCATGATAGTTTTATATTTTCATATTCTCGTAATTGTTTTTGAGTTACTTTCCTTAATCTTGTTACATTTGCCTCTTCCATTTCATATAATTCCTTAGTTATAATTATTCCTAAATAGTTTATTTCATTCTTGATCTTTATTCCCATGTTAACCTGTTTCATAAAATCTTCCTTTTTTTGTATAATTAAGTAACATCATTTCTGATTTTTTCCAATTAATTTGTAAACCTGTTATTTTGCCAAATATCTCTAAATGTGACTTTATTCTATCCATATTGCCACATATATTTTTAACTGTCAATAATGAGTCGTCAGCAAATAAACTGATTTTTTGTTTTGTTGTTCCTACCCCTTCTAATTCCACATATTTTCTTATTACATTAGCAAGTAATTCTATCACTGTGGCAAACAATATTGGCGACAAAGGGCAACCTTGTCTTGTTCCCCTCGTTACCTTTATATCTCCTGTCACTCCATCGTTGATTGTTACTATTGCTGTATTGTTTGAATAATATTGTTCTATCGATCCTTTCATTTTCCCCCCATTCCAAACTTGCTCATAATTATTTTTAGTGTCCTTCACTAAAAATAATCACAATCAAACGCCTTAAATATATCCAGGGCCAGTATCCCTACTTTTGTTTTCCCCTGTTGAGTTGCCCAAACTTTATTTATTACTCTCCCTATTAAAATTTGGCATTTGTCTCCCTTTCACGAAACCACACTGGTCATTCTTTATATGTTTATACATGCAATTATTCATTCTGTTGGCCATTATTAATGATAATATTTTTGCATCTTGATTTATTAGTGATATAGGTCTATATGACCCTGTATCTGTCAAATACTTATCTGGTTTTGGTATCAGTATTATCAGGGATTTCCTCCATGAATCCGGTATTTCTCCCCACATAATATTCCGTTATATACCTCCAATAATTTAGGGATCAGCATTTCTTTAAAGATTTTATAAAATTCCGGACCTAGTCCATCCAAACCTGGAGCCTTTCCAATCTTTAATTTTTTAATAGTTTCTTCTATTTCATATCTCTCAATGGGCTTTTCTAATAATTCTTTATCCTCTTCTCCTAATTTACCCTCCCATTTTTCCTCTACATATTTCCTAATTTCTTCTGTGGAACAGGCCTTTGTTTGATATAATTCTTTATAGGATTCTTCAAAAATCTCTATTTTTTCTTTCATTGATCTACATAGGTCTCCTTTTTTATTTCTTATTGTGTTTATCATATTTTCCATTTTCTTTTTTTTTGCATTGATCTAGCTAACATTTTTCAATTTCTATTGCTGTATTCAAAAAATTCTCTTTTTAAGTATATTACATTTTCTTGAACCTCATCAATCTTGATTTTATCCAATTTTTCTTTTTTGGTCCATAGTTTTATATATGTTTGTTAATCTACCTTTCTAATATAATCCTTCTCCAGCTCTTCTATGTCTTTATTCAAACTCTTTTTCCTTTCTTCTTGTTTCCTTTTTAATATGCTTGCCTCTTTTATGCATAAGCCTCTTATCACTGCTTTCATTGTATCCCACAGTATTCCTTTTGACACGTCCCTTTCATTTATTTTCCATATTTCTTGCAATTCAACTCTTATTTTTTCCACAACCTCCTTATAATTCAGTATCCTAGTGTTCAACCTCCACCTTTTCATTTTTTCATATTCCCATTTTAACACAATTTCCATTGACACCAAGGCATGATCAGAGACCCTTATATTACTAATATTCGCATTTAACAATTTACTCAACATATTTGCTGAAACAAAAAGGTAATCTATTCTCGTGTACTCTATGTACAGCAGAATAAAATGTGTATTTCTTTTCATCACCCTTTACCACCCTCCATACGTCCTTCAATTGCCATTTATTCATGACTTTACCTAAATCTGTTAATCCTCTATTTATTCTTTACATTGTTTTATCTTTTACTTCATCCATACAACAATTACAATCTCCTCCAAAGATAATATTTTGCTGGTGATAGTTTTCTGCTTGATTTAAAACTTTTTTCATAAAATTCCCACTGTTTAACATTTGGAGCATATACATTTATTAATACTAACTTTTCTTCCCCTATTTTGCCATACATTATTATATATCTTCCTTCCTCGTCTTTCACAACTTTATTTACAATCATAATACATTTCTTGGCAATTATTATTGCTACTCCTTTAGATTTAGATGTCCCAAATGATTTTTCATAATTTCTAATCCAATTTGATTTCAGCCCATTTGTATGTTCTCTGGCTTGATGGGTCTCCTGCAGGAAGATCAGTTGTTGTTTTCTTCTCTCAGAATCATTGACATTTGTTTTAACATTTTGTCAAAGTTACTATCTTCCTTTTCTGTCATGCTCTCTGTTTGAGAGAGTAGGCAACGATTTTGAAGTGGATGCAATAAGGGGGGTTTGTTTACTCTTTTTTCTGACATTTTTGAGCTGGAGTTCTCTGCATTTCAGTGTTATGCTGGGTTTTTTCAACTTTCTCAGCTCTTTGCAATCTCCCAAGTGTTTTATCAGATGGTCTTTCACGATTTCGGACCCACGTTTTTTGACTCTGCATTCACTTGCTCCTCCTCTCCCCTTTCACTTTTGACAGTTTTGCTGGAGTTGCTTCCTTTCTTCTGCTTCCTTCGTTACTGTTATTGTATCTCTATATTATGGTGCTTATCTCTCAATCTCCAATTGACTTCCGGTTTTTTACCGGAAGACAGAGCGACGCTCTGGCACTCAGGCAAGGCAATTCTATCAGATAATGTGCTGCAGCTGTTTAGGGGATTTTCTATGCAGGACTCAAAACTGGGATATACTCTTGATTGTCTACAGTGCATCAGTGCATCTCAGCAGACTGATTAAAGCAAAAAAGCTCAGCATTTTCCAGCAGCTGGATACTGTGATTTCTGGGTTCATTTCGCATCTGCAATCAGAGGATACTGTGACCCAGTCTTGAACTGGCTCCTGGGGTGTTTTTGAAGATGCTGCACAGTGAAGCCAGTTTCTTTTGATCCAAATTGGATTATGGTGTGTGTGTAGAATCACGCTAAATCACAAGTTATGTTAAGGAAAAATAGTATCAACCATCTAGATAAAGCATTGTCATACTGGTGGTTATGTTTTTCTGAACTACTTTGCCAAAAGTTCTGTAACAAAGTATTTCAGCAAGGGCAAAGTCATGCACTGCAAAAATTACTAATCATACTCAGAAGGCATTGATTTATGATATGCAAAAGTGCTGAGTCTCTTTTAGCTTAGTTTGCATATTAAGTATCATTTAGCTCAGTTCTAAACCAGTACATTCCAAGTTATGATCACGAAATTTGACATGATGTACTGCTTTGCTGTCTATATTGGGTTCTGCGTCATGCTCTGAAAATATTGAACAGGTATTGCAGGTGCCAACTATTAATTGGCAGGTGCTGAACCATGCACTGGAAATAGTATCAAATTATCTAAATTGCTAATAAGCAACAGGTTAGGTTTCTTCCCCAGGGACTGCTGGGTCATATATATATATATGCACACACACACACTATAAATATTGAGGCTTGCTCAAGTGCATTCTGCATATTGTCATATTGTGTGCTGAGTCATATTGAACAATTCCGAATCAGGAGTCCTGAACTCATCTTTGTACATAAATGTGATCAGTTCAGTGGTACAAAAGTTTTGCACTGTCACCTGGAAAAAGTAATGCGTGCTATTCAGAAAATGTTTAGTCATAGCCTGTAAGTGAGATTTTCATAAATACTTTCAAAAAGTGTCATTTATATTACAAGTCTTATAAGCATGTATTGTAAGGCATATGTAAACTGTATAATGTGACAGGACTTATGTCACTTGATAAACTGTCAGAAACTCACCTTTTTTTCCTAAAGAATACTTGGTAAATATTAATTTATGAGGTAATTACTCCCAGGCAGGCATGTAGCCCAGGCAAACATGTACCACCATGAGAATTTCGGGGGGGGGGGGGGGGGGGCTTCAGCCCCCCCCCCCAAATTCTCATGGTGGTCCGCGAGAAGGCCTTACTGGTACATTATTTAAACTGTTATGTTTATTCATATCATGATCTGATCACCATGCTCAATATATCCCATATGCATGGGGTATTGGGGTAACAATACAAAAGGTTTGCTAGGGTAGACCCTCTTTCACTCAGACTCAGCCCCCCCCCCCCCCCCCCGAATAAAACTCAGCTCCCCCTGAATCAAAATCCTGGCTACGGGCCTGCTTCCAGGTGTTGATGGTAATTATTACAGTTGAACATTTAAAGGAATAAATACATTGTCTGTTGTACATTGACCAGTACACATATACCACATACTGTTTTATAATGAAGAGGCTACTGCTTAAATTGGAAATGGCACTTAAATTTTGTCTGTCTTGAATTATAATGCCGGAATCTTCCAAAGATCTCCTTTAGAAAACAAAAAATGAAACGAAATCACAGGATATGTATTAGGTCATATGTGCCTCAACATTTTCAAGTACAATAAAAGTTTATGGGAGTTTTTGGATAGACCAAGACAGAAAAAGAAATCACAGGATATGTATTAGGTCATATGTGCCTCAACATTTTCAAGTACAATAAAAGTTTATGGGAGTTTTTGGATAGACCAAGACAGAAAAAAACTAGGCCAACAGAAGGTGTTAGCTCTAGTAGAGCTGCTATTTCATTTTATGCTTTGATTTCTTTGGATCCATTATGTTAGTAAAATGGAGTCCATGGTACATCACCCTCTATGGGCCCTTCCGTACAGTCGTATAACCCAGAATATCAAGGCAGATAATCCACAATACCTGCTTTGAACTGGAATATCTGAGTCCACACTGTCAGATAATTCATCTTAATGTGGTTTTTATACTGTTGTATGGAAGGGGCCTATGTAGAGTTGGGAAACTAGTGGGCCAAAAATCTTCCTGGCAGACTTAGCAATTGTATTCCAATATTGTCTTTCTTTCGGGCTGGGGATGGAAAGAATATAAATGAATATTGGAATCCCAGGTAAAAAGAGAGTTTCTGATTGTTGGAAAACCCTGATAAGGAGACTCCTGGATTAATGAGGATCTCTGTATTTCAGGACATTCTGTTTCTTACCGAGAAAACGATATTTTCAATGCAGCAGCAAACATTTTCGGTGTACAAAACAACATTTTTGCACAAAATTCTGCCTTTTCTGATATTTGTTTCAAAGAATAAATCCTTGCACTGTACATGGTCCTCAAAATCTGCACAATTTTCAATGACTTCTTTTCATTAGTTAAGATTATTTATTTTTGCCAACAAGAATGAAATTTGATGAATTACATCCCTAAACTGGACTATGATTTATTACAGTTGGATTCCTTGCAGCCTGAGCTGTTGTGAGATTTGAAAAGAAAATGTGAGTTTCATCCCACTCAATGTTATAATCTAGAACAGTGGTTCTCAATCTGTGGATCCCCAAGTGTTTTAGCCTACAAACTCCCAGAAATCTCAGCCAGTTAGCCAGCTGTTAGGATTTCTAGGAGTTGAAGGCCAAAACTTCTGGGGACCCACAGGTTGAGAACCCCTGGTCTAGAAGTATTATCCGAATTCCAGCAACAGAATCAAGGGTTGCCATTGAATTTCAGTCCCAGTATCAGCAATGGCTTTCAACTCTTGAGCAATATGACTATTGATTCTTTATGTATTTTGGTCCTGGTACATTGCTAGATTTGGACTATACTCTCGTAACTGCCAGAGCAATTAAAACTATACATAATTTGAGTTAGTCACCCCTATACCTTAAGTGGATGAGGTTCTGTCCAAATTTGGAAGTTAACTAAGATCAGTACTTGGATAAGAGGCTGCCATGGAATATGAGGTGCTCTAGGCATCTTGAAGGCACATACAGACAGTGACACACACACAAGGAATCCTCTACTAACGAAGGGGATGGGCAATGCCCCTAGGACAGACCTACACAACCTGTGGCTCTCCAGCTGTTTTGATCTCCAACTCCCAGAATTCTTGGCCATTGGACAAGCTGGCTAGGGTTTCTGCAAATTGAAAGCCAAAAAGGCTGGAGGGTTGCAGGTTGTGCAGACCTTCTCTAAGCAATGCTGTTGTGATATCCCCTGCAACTTGGCAACAGATAAAAAACACAGGGAAACCAAGGGATGAGTACCCTTTCCATAGAGTACTTCTCTGCCCCTTGAAGCCTCTTTGGTTACAGCAAAAGACACAGAGTGTGGGGTCAAGTCCTTGGTTGTCCATGATTCATATAGCATTTGCTGTCTCATTAGTTGGATAGGTATACAACCTCTTGGGTACAGCCAGATATTTCATTCTTTTAATACAATTAATGTAGCTGTCAAAGCTGTCTGAAAACAGCCAAAATGCAACCAGCATTTTTATTTGATTTTCCAATAGAAAGAGAGCCTTGTTAATTTTCAAAAAGTTATCACAAAATCTATGGTTTACACCCCAAGTAATGTCTGCAGAATGATATCATCAACATGACCAACAACATTCATTTTATGCTTTGGGTTGGGAAATATGCCAGATTCACTTTCTCCAAGAGGCAGTTTTTTTAAAAAAAAAACAAACACCCTGCAAGTTCTTTCTATCTTGAATATAAATAATATATATAGTTTTTTGGTAAATTCTTCAAAAATGAACTATAACATTCTATCTCATTTAGTGCCAGCATTCAAGAAACAAAGTTTTTCCTGGGATGCAAAACATTTTGTTGTACCAAGTTCTCATATAGATATGAAAAACAATGTGTTCTTAGGAAAAAGCAGTTGGGAGCCCTAACTCAGCCGCGCAAATGTGGGTGGATACAGATATATGAAAACCCAGACTTTCAAGAAGTATACAGTGAAAACCATGAACTAAGATGAAAGAAAAAAAAACTTTACTTCCTCCTATTTCCAATTTCATTAAATCTAAAGTACTTTTCATCCTGAATATAAAGAAATATATGAAATCGTAAAGTTCTGCTGAAAAATACTTGAAGTCTACTTTTAATTATAATTAAGGATTTATCTGTACTTTATTTATTTAATTATATTATATATATTTTATAGCACTGCTTGTCTCTAAAATCTCAAAGTGAAAAATGGAGAAAAAGGTTTTGAATTTATGGTAGACAAACCAACCCTGACTGAAACTGCTTTCCACCTGGAAACCAATGTCCTCATTGTGGAAGAACATGCAGGTCTATTTAATTGGTAATGGTTTTACACATACACGTTACTACAGTCACCCTACGTATCTACTGCCAACAGACTACACTTGGAAGGCCATCATTCTTGGACAATGAGGAATCGCCTGAGTAAGACGAGAAGACAACATTGGAAGTCTTCCTAAATTGAATGGTAGGACACTGCTGTATAATCTAGTTTATTAAAGCAGATAATCCACATTATCTGCTTTGAACTGGATTATATGAGTCTACACTGTCATATAATCCAGTTTAAATCAGATAATCTGAATTTTATATGGCAGTGTATAAGGGGTAGCCAAAGGCATGGAAAGAATTTCTGATAGCATTGCACGCTGCCCTTCTATAAGTGTCTATGCCCAGATAAATTCAAACTATCCTAAACTTTCCTAGGGCTCAAGTGTTCTTTCCTGGTAGTACGAGCTGGCTTTCTTCCATGTCCTGAAAAAGCTAACTTGAAATAATTTCAAAAGCCTCAGATTCAGAGACTTTAACTTTACTGAGACAAGAATCTTCCTTTTGTAGTCCTTAGATCCAAATGTCAAAGAAAAACTAAACTTGTAAGAGCAGAGTTTTCCCAAAGTTGTTCCATTTCAAACAACTGTTTTAAACCAAAACTTGTCAACATTTGTCCAACTTAACTGACTTTGGATGAGTTTGCCTTCTTTGGCAGGTGTAGACCCGGGCCCCCTTCCAGACAGGCTCTGTATCCCATGATCTGATCCCCGATTTTCTGTTTATCCCAGATTATCTGGCACTGCAGACTCATATCCAGTTTAAATCAGAAAACCTGGGATCAGATCCTGAGATATAGGGCCTGTCTGGAAGGGCACTGATAGAGCAACCCTAGATGTTTTGGTCTACAACTCCCATCAGCACATTCAGTGTTAAGGGACTGGCATTATTGTAGTCATGAACACATGAAGGGCAGTCAATGATATCCCACCACTGCTCCACATGTGATGGCACAATGATGATAAACGCATACTCTGTTTGTAAACTCTTCTTACTTTACTGTTATCTCCACTGAAAGAGTCCTCTTCTATAGCACTCTATATCCCAGGATCTAATACCAAATTATTTTCTTATCCCAGATTATCTGGCAGTGTAGACTCTAATAATCCAGTTCAAAGTAGATAATCTGGGATCGGGTTCTGGGATATAGGGTAGTGTAGAAGGGACTAGAGTTTCCACGTTTAAAGCTGAACAAGAAAATAAGGACCACTAACTATCCCTTCTACACTGCCTATATCTCAGGATCTGATCCCAGAATTAGACTGGATTATATGAGTCTCCACTGCCAGATAATCTAAGTAGATAATCTGGGATTGGATCCTGTGATATAGGGCCAATGTAAAAGAGGCCATAGTGGTAAATCTGAACAAAGGTTATTTTATTTTGGTTCATATATGAGGCATTCAGATCATTACTCAATTGAAATCATAAAAAATACAGTAAAAACATCCTTTTGTGCAATGTGATGTATGTAAATAGTCTATGAGATTACTCCAGCATCTACTTAAACCAGAACAAAGTGGGCAGGGCTGATCATAGCAGAAAACTGGCAACAAATCCCTAGTCACAAAGCAACTTTGAGCTGATTCATGTACAAATTCATCAATGCATTGTCATTCACTTTTAACAACATTCTTTAGCCAAATGTTGGATCCACATAAGATCTTTATCCCACGGTCATCCTGCTTCACCCCCTCATTTTTACAATGGTCAATGTCATATTTCCTGGTTTCTTCTTCTTTCTATAACATATATCTTAAGATAGGAAATATGCAATAGATCAGGCCCGTACAACCTGCAGCCCTCCAGTTGTTTGGGCCTCCAACTACCAGAAGCTATAGCCAGCTGTTCCAATGGCCAGGAATTCTGGGAGCTTGTCCAAAAGACCTGGAGGGCCACAGGTTGTGCAGGCCTGCAATTAGATGGACAGTTATTTTGATTGTCAGTACTAGAAAACCTCATGAATGTAAATTCCTTTGGAGACTTGATGAATATGGTATGTCAAAAGTCTTGGGAGATGATATGAAAGCTCTGATGTATTTCTATTAAATTCGTAATGGTTTTACACATACAAGTTACTACTTGATGTTGCTTCAGTCTTCAAGTGATAGCAGTGCTTGTGTGATTAGATCATGCATGGACAAACTTTGGCCCTTCAGGTGTTTTGGACTTCAACTTCCAGAAATTCCAGCCAGCTTATCAGCTGTTAGGAATAACACTACTACTACTACTACTAACAACAACAACAACAACAACAACAATAATAATAATAAATAAACATGACTGTTGCTCACAAATGGAACTTTGAAAAAGGAGACGGAGGGCCTGATTCTGGCAGCTCAAGAACAAGCCATTAGAACCAATGCCATCAAAGCCAGAATTGAAAAGTCGACAACACACCCCAAATGTAGATTCTGCAAGGAAGCAGATGAAACAATAGATCACATCCTCCGCTGCTGCAAGAAGATTGCTCAGTCAGACTACAAGCAGAGGCATAACACCGTTGCTCAGATTATTCATTGGAATGTGTGCCACAAATACCATCTGCCTGCGACAAAGAACTGGTGGGATCACAAGCCTGAAAAAGTTACAGAAAATGAACACGTCAAGCTACTCTGGGACTTCCGAATTCAGACAGACAGAGTTTTGGAGCACAATACTTCTGACCTCACGATCGTGTTAAAAAACAAAGTATGGATTGTCGCTGTTGCAATTCCAGGTGACAGGATTGAAGAGAAACAACTGGAAAAGCTGACACAATACGATGATTTAAAGATCGAACTGCAAAGACTGTGGCACAAGCCAATCAAGGTGGCCCAGTGGTGATTGGCACACTGGGTACAATGCCTAAAGACCTTGGCTTGCATTTAAACACAATTGGCGCTGACAAAATTACCATCTGCCAGTTGCAGAAGGTCACGTTACTGGGATCTGCATGCATTATTCACCGATACATCACGCAGTCTTAGACACTTGAGAAGTGTCCAATGTGTGATCCAATACAACAGCCAGCAAAGTGTCTGCTGTGGACTCATATTGTTGTGTTTCAAATAATAATAATTTCTATTTCTATCTCACCCTATTTCCCAAAAGGACTTGGGACAGCTCACAACGCAATGAACAATATAGTGGGAGTTAAAGTCCAAAACACCTAGACTTTGTCAATGCCTGGATTAGATCTTCTGATTTACATTACATTATATGCATGCTTGGAGGAATAGGATGCATGTAGATTTTGACTGCACTTTACCAGCTTGTATGAGCTTATTCCTTTAACTAAAATCTGACATTTAAACAAGGTTCCATGCTGTTTTTTTAGTATACCGCAAAATAATAGAATATTGATTGATTTTAATACATTATAGCCCATCCTTCCATATGCAAAGCAAGGTACAACATGTTAGATCAAAATCAAATGACAAAACAAATAGAAAATGGTAATGATTGAAGAAAAGATCCAAAATAATAATAATAATAATAATAATAATAATAATAATCCTTTATTTGTACCCTGCTACCATCTCCCGCAGGACTCGGTGCAGCCTACAAGAGGCCGAGCCCAAAGTACATCATTAACAAAAACACAACAGACAACAATACAATGCAACAATAAATAAGCAAACAATAAAACAATAACAAAAACATGACACTGTTAAAAACCTGTGACAGGGCCAAATGTAATAGTTAAAATTCTAAAAATACTGGGCATGTCCAGGTGAGGTAGAATGAATATTTTGGAAATAGAAGGGTGTGCAGACAATTCTAACTCTCTCATAAAGTGCATTAGGGACAATTGCTTGGGATTCCTTAATCTGGGAAGGCACACTGGAACATCCATGTTTTCAAGCGCCTTCTGAAGACTGCCAGTGTTGGGGAATGACCTGATGTCCTTGGGGAGGGAGTTCCAGAGTCATGGGGCCACCACCGAGAAGGTCCTGTCCCTCGTCCCCACCAATTGCGCTTGCGATGCTGGTGGGATTGTGAGCAGGGCCTCACCAGATGAATGAAGAGATCGTGTAGGTTCGTATACAGAAATGCGGTCACTTAGTTATTAGTTATTATATTATATTAGTTATTATTAACACTTAGTTATTATACTGTAATAACTAAGTGTATACAAAATGATTGTTGACTGTGATATTTGGCAAAAGAAATTAGCTAAATATTGACTTTCCATTGCATCTTTAGTGTATGGGTATTGTGTTAAAACCCCACTTATTCGTGTCATAGCTTTAACTGCTTATAGAAAGAACATGCAAAGATAACTTTGATGATCAGATTTTACTTGGCATAGATGATGATGTAGGCAGTGGGTATTCCTCAGGAATGGTCCCAGGCCATAACCTAGCACTGATTAATTTGATATAGAGTTTTGATTAACTAGAATGCCTAATATTATCTTGTCTAGTCTCATTCTATTAAAGGCTTTGTAATGGCAGGATCAATTAGTTTCAATTTCCATATCAATCAATCCAGATGGTTCTCATTATTTGCTACAGATAGCTGCAAATTGAATTTTCAACCCCTAATTCATGTTGTATTAATCAGTAATACTGAACTGTTCTTTTATGAAGTAGTTCAGGGCAAAAATGGTATATGCTTCCTGAGATACCAAAGTATCCTTCCCACCTTGGGAATCAAAGTGATGAAATCTATTTATGAGGAAGGAACACAATACAAAAGCCCTTCCTTGCTTCTCAAATTAGATTTTTTTAAAATTATATTTGATAATTTTTAATGTTGAAGTTACTTGAAAATATCATTCAGCTCCTCTCCTATTTAATTGTGGCGCTCTCATGCAACGCCTTTTAGTCTGCAGCAACCTGCTGCATTTCCTGCACCAAGATGCCATCTAAATAAATATTATTGCAATATCATTGAATTCTACATCTGGAAATGTGTTTGGGCATGAAACTTGTCATCCATGGATATTGTAGGTGTGATCACAAGGATGCTAAGATGTTTTACTTGAAAGCAACCCAATTTGAACCCTTTTGAGAGCCCCACAAAAATAGAAAGTGATTTTAGAAATAAATTCATTGAGAAATAAGGCAGGAGTCTTAATGCCTAATTTCCTCAGAAGAGATTGAAGTGGAATCTCCAACGTTTTATTTCAGTTGAATTCTGACCATGATCCGTGTCAGTGTTATTTTCTATCTTAGGAAGAAGAATTCTTTAACTTCTAATTTTGCTCATTATGGGTCATTTCTCCACAAACCCTACCAGTATTTAAAGTTTGTCATATTGGATATGCGTGCCATGTTGAATCCAGATTCATAATTGGTTGGGTTCAAGTGCTCTTTGATTGTGGGTGAACTGCAACTCCCAAAATTGTGGGTCAATGCCCCCGAAACCCACCAGTATTTTCTGTTAGTCATGGTGTGTGTGGGTGGGTGCCATATCCCCATGAGGAGAGAGGGTGGAATAGAAATAAAGTTTTACTTACTTTTACTTACTTACTTATGTTTGGTCCCAATTCATTGTTGACGGGAGTCACAAGACTATCTGGATGTGAGAGCCATCTTGGAAATTAAAACATACACAGATACATAGATACAAATATATTTTCATTTTATCGAAGGCTTTCGTGGTCAGAATCACTGGGTTGCTGTGAGTTTTCTGGGCTGTATGACGATGTTCCAGAAGCATTCTCTTCTAACATTTCACCCACATCTGTGACAGGCATCCTCAGAGGTTGTGAAAATAGAAATGTTGTCATTTTTATTATATGTGTAGATAGATTGGAAGACAATGCTAACAATAACTGCAACAGTTATCACATCCCAATTGGTGTTAAATATGTCTATATATATACACACATACACATACATACATACATACATACATACATACATACAGCTTGTGTTTCTGTATTTCAAATTGTTTTTGTAAGTATGAAACTGGAATATGAAGATGTATATTTTGCTTTGAAAACTGCAGTTCTTTGTGTTTCAAACAAAGTCTTTTTTTGCAAATGTTCTAACCTTTTACAGTATTTTTCCTCACCTTTTGTCTTCATGTATTCTGAAATGAAGAGGGGAAGCAATGAAGACCGATGTTCAGTTGAGAGATTATACTTCAGTTATGGTTTCATGCCTCTACTGAAAATTTGAGATGAAAGATGTCACTGCTACCTAGTTTGAACAATAAGATACTGGTGAGCCTTTTATTTGCTTTACAGACTACTGGGTCACTTATCAAGTTTATTCCATTTTGTGGTTTTCGCTTATAAAGAAACCTCTGGCCTCACCCTCACTTTCACTTATAAGTGGTAGGCTACAAATTATTTAACAGTTGTTTCTTGTTGTCAATTCTCAATGCAATCTCTTGTCTTTTGGCTGGTCTCCATGACCACATCTATATTACCATATGTTCCAGGTCGCTTCCAGACAGCTCCAAAATCCACATTTTAAATGTAAGACAAAAAAAATTCTTAGACTTGACAGCAGGTCTACACACAAACCTGTCAGTCCTGGGATATGGTCCCTCACCATCCTCACAGCCTTCCTCAGTGGCAGATCAAGATAGAGGACAGACAGGGGACCTCTGGTTGTTGTTTATTCATTCAGTCGCTTCCAACTCTTCGTGATCTCATGGACCAGTTCATGCCAGAGCTCCGTGTCGGCCGTCAACAATCCCAGCTCCTTCAGAGTCAAGCCAGTCACTTCAAGGATACCATCCATCCGTCTTGCCCTTGGCCGGCCCCTTTACCTTTCTCCTTCCATTTTCCCCAGCATCATTCTCTTTAAGCTTTCCTGTCTTCTCATTATGTGGTCAAAGTACTTCATCTTTCCTCTAATATCCTTCCCTCCAATGAGCAGCCAGGCTTTATTTCCTGGAGTATGGACTAGTTGGATCTTCTTGGGGTCCAAGGCACTCTCAGAATTTTCCTGCAAAACCACAGTTCAAAAGCATTTATCTTCCTTCACTCAGCCTTCCTTATGGTCCAGCTCTACATCCATAGATTAATATGGGGAATACCGTTACTTTGACTATGCAGATCTTCATTGCCAGTGACAACAAAGACATCTAGTGGAAGTTTTTTTCTTTAAAAATTCCTCTATTATATACTGGACCATATATGTGCACATGCAAATATCTTGATTTAAACAGAAGCAGATTCAAATGTGTGCATATAAAATCCAATGCATAACGGAGGGATTAAAAAAAACTTATGTCAGATCTCTCTCTTCTCCCAACTCATAATTCAACATCTGTTTAAGATTATAAAGTATAAAATAAAGAGTTTCGGAGAGTTCTAACTGTTTTCCATTTCTGCCTCCTTTGAACTACGGGTGTATCCATTTGATAGTCCAATCAGCTAATCAACTGTTTTGGGCTGGAACAGTCTACACAGGGAGGAGGGAAAGAAAGCACGTGTTTTGCATGACTTCATGTATATACAGTCATGCAAAGATAGATCCAGGCTATCCTGCCATGTTTTTATACAGTGGGGAATATCTGTGATAATACAAGGCAACCAATGCTTTTGTTCAATAAAAAACACACAACATCTCTACAAGCAAATTTTACAAATTTTCCACAAAATGTGTTTTATGCCTGAAACCTGAAGAAGTTACTTTTTGAACTGCAATTTCTGGAATTGCCTAGCCAGCATGGTCACTGGTGTTGCCCCCTTACTAAAAATAAGCTTCACATTCAAGTTGAATTGCATAATGTTGATGATAGTGTGTTATATTGCTGTATTCCACTGACTACCATAGCAATAAAACAGTGACAATATAGGGTGGCTTCACACTTCAGCCAGGAATTGTTGCTTTCTCTTAATGTTTCGTGTATTTGCCTCAGTCTTTAAAATATGCTATATTGCAATGGTAGTGAACCTATGGCACATGTACCAGAAGGGGATGTGGAAGTAGATCTCTTCCTGGGCACAACAGAAAATTTGATACCAGAAGCAGAAATAACATGGAAAGAACAGAGTTAGGTTTCTACAACACAAAAAAGAGCAGGAGTTCATGTTTCAACAAATGGCTTAGTTAACTATATTTACATGTGGCATAAAACAACAAATTAAATCCTGCTGAACCTTCGGGAGAGCACCTAAAGGGTTTTTCCAAAATGTAACCAGGGGTGATTTTTTTCTCTGACCAGTATCCATCTTTCGTAAGTCTGCTATTTCAATGCTCACATCTATACATTTTTAACATGCTGGCAGGGAGCTAATGAGGCAAGTTTATCAGCTTTCTCCTTTTCTCTTTGTCTTATTATTTGTATATGCTCAATAAGGGATTCTGGAGGCAACTGCTGTTTAGTTTTCCTGATTTAGGCAAGCACACACAGCTATATTAGCATCGGCTAGGTTAAAAGCTTGGTTTTTCCTCAAGCTTTTTATTGGATTGTTTATGGCCAATATGTTTCCACAAGCCTAAGCTGAAATACCTTGTTTTTCTAGTCCTCCTGATGCCAATATATAACTAAACAGAGCAGGAAGAAGAAGTAATGTGCAAGCAAAAAAAACCCTGAAAAATGGAGCATTTTGTCAGAGGGTTTGTTAACTGAGATATGTCTGTACTGCCAGAAGAAGAAGAAGAAGAAGAGGAGGAGGAGGAGGAGGAGGAGGAAATGAATAAATATCTTACATCACTTAATCATTCATTGGGATGAAAACATTTGTGGGTGCTCATTTTATATATAATTGTGATTTCATTGTTTCAACTAAGTGCCCCATTCCTTTCTTTTTTTATTTTGTATATGAAAGTGAGTGCAACGGTGAGAACGGGCATTATATTGGTATATAGTCTGTTTCACAATACAACAATAGTGTTTTCTGGGTTTTGAAGACAGCAAGAAAAATACTGAAATTTAATGACTGCTGGATGTGGGTGAAGGATGCATATGGATATATAGGAACTAAAGCAGCATTATCACTGTGTTTTCCTCCTCAAGTAGCCAGGAATTCTGCAGTGAAGATAATTATAGGATACTGATAATGTGTAGATATTTAGGTTCTTAGCTGGATATACTCAGGATTTTAATCTTATCAGCATAAACACCAGAGCAGAAAATCAACATTACTACCTGCATTATGTACTGGGAACGAAGAAGATAACTCTAAGGAAAATGTTATCACTAGCTGACCTCATTTAAAACTAGCATACACATGCATGAATGCATTCTCATCAGATAAAAATCAGTTTATTTGTTCAGAAATATTGCTTTAAAGGCAGGGAGTGATATTCCATTATTGCAATGTACGAGGCTGAACAATTTTGTGTTGTTATCATGAGTTTCGTGTTTCCAGATGCAACACTGCAGTGCTAGCAATCTTTTCTGAACAATAACTTCTCAAATGTTATAGAAATGAAGTAACATAAACAGAATTCTGAATTACATTTTTTGTATTATAGTCTTCCAATATACTACCACAAAGTGTGTTTGGTTTGTTTTGTTTTCTTTTTAGTCTGGTTGCAGACTTTTTTCTGGTTGATTACTACAGTTTTATTTAATTTTTAAAAATGAACACATACTTTATAAGGTGTTGGTATACATATTTATAGGCTGTCCATTCAGTACAGAATTCCAGATACTTTGATTCCATAAAAGGAACATTTCAGTAGCAATGTGACAAACTCAAGCTGTCATTTGCACAAAACAGGAATTACTATTTTTTTTCTAAAAGAAAAGCAATAATAACAAAAAAAAGCTTATTATAAGATATTTACTAAAATCTACTCATTATACTGAGGTGAACAGAGTGCTGGAAAACTATCAAGCTTCCTAATATTCAATCTAGTAGTTTTGTTTCATCTATATTATGTCAGTGACTTGTTTTGTGAAGTCCTCCAAGTCACCGTGGAAGCCCCTGAATCAAGAATTTTCAGATGTGAAACTTCAGTTTGCCTTTCTGAACCCAGGATTAAAATAACCTGGCATCTGTGTTCAGGAGTTCTGATTCAAATGCTTCTTTCTGCAAGGGAGTTTCATTTAGCCATAGGTGCAGTTTTGTGGAATGTACCTAGGCAGGAACAAATATTTAAAACAGTCAACTATTGACAATCTCCAAAGGGATTTTGCTGACATCCATCCCACATACACATACATTCATTTAATAATGATAATGAAACTGTTTTGTACCTTTTGAGAGTACAGTGTTCCCTCGCTACTTCGCGATTCACTTACTGCGGACTCGCTATTATATATCTATATATATATATCGGGAACACTGTAGCGAGGAGGGAAGAAGAGCCGCTCCTTGCTCTCTTTACCTTCCTCTTCCTCCTTCTCGTCACCGCCTGGGCCTCTTGCTGCTACTTGGGCCCCACACCACCTCTGTCGCCACCTCAATCGCGGAGCCCAAGTAGCGGCAAGAGGCCCAGGCGGCAATGAGGAGGAGGAAGAGGAAGGTAAATAGGTCGAGGGGCCAGCTCTCCTTCCCTCCTCACCCTCTTTACCTTTCTCTTCCTCATCCTCATCACCGCTTGGGCCTCTTGCTGCTTGGGCCCCGCTACACCTCCACCACCTTCTCAATCGCAGGGCCCAAGCGGCAGCAAGAGGCCCTGGCAGTGATGAGAAGGAGGAAAAGGAAGATAAAGAGGGTGAGGAGGGAAGGAGAGGGGGTATCCCTACTTCAAAGTTTTCCACTTATCGTGGGTGGTCCTGGAACATAACCCCCACGATATGTGAGGGAACACTGTAGTGCGTTAGTTTAAGAAGTGTGAGACATACACACAGCTCTGTGTTCCAAGAATGGGGAGAATAGGAAGCATAGAAATCGGCATTATTTTGAGAAGATTGGTCGATTTAGCCCAATATTTGTTCACTTTGACTGGCTTCAGGTAGAAATGTTTTGTAACCTTGCCAAGAAATGTCCTAATCAAGTAGTAATCAAGTGTCACTATGGGATTCAGGGTAGAGCAGTGGTACATGGAAGAGATGTCATAGGCTTTAGGTGGAAATGGTTTGGGATACCATTGAAGTCTTTAATACCTTCCATCTGAGGCCATAGTCTCCCCCTGTCTGATAGTAATATAATAATATAACTTTATTTATATACCACTCTATCTCCCCAAAGGGACTCAGAGAGGTTTCCAACAAAGAAGGATATATATATATATAGGGTATGTCTAGACAGCGGGGTTTTAGAGAGTGATGTAGGGAGATCAATCCAATGGGTAGATAAAGTGCTTCAGAGGACATATTGTAGAAAATTGGTCAGATCAGGGCCTTATTTCCTTTCTTCAGGGAAGGCACACTGGAACAGTCACATTTTCAAGCTCCACCTAAAGACTGCCAATGTGGGGGCTTGTCTGATCCTTGGTGAGTGAGTTCCAGAGTTGAGGGCAACCATAGAGAAGGCCCTCTCCCTCATCCCCACCAGTCGCACCTGTGGGGGGGGGGAGCGAGAGCAGGGCCTCTCCAGATGATTGAAGAGATTGTGTGGGTTTGTAAACATAAATGCGGTCACGCAGGTAGGCGGGTCCCAAACCGTTCAGAGCTTTGTAGGTGAGAACCTGCACCTTGAATTGGGACCAGAAAATGAATGGCAGCCAATGGAGCTCCTTAAACGGGGGGTTGACTGCTTCCTGTAAGTCGTTCCAGTAAGTAATCTGGCTGCCGCCTGTTGGACCAATTGAAATTTCCGAGCCATCTTCAAGGGCAGCTCCACGTAGAGTGCATTACAGTAATCATGAGGTACGGTCGCAGCAAAACACAACAAAGAAAATAATCAGCCCCCCAGATCCTAAACAGAAAATTCTAATTATAACTAAATTATAAAAGATAAACCAAATTAAATAATAACGTAACCAATCAACCATTACACATCTAACATTTAAAACACAACAAAAATTCAACAAAATTTTAAGCAAATCATGATCTGTTTAAAATTACAACATTTTTTTACAGTCAGCTAAGCTGGAATAAGGTGCCATTTCCCACCCGATCTGGTCACATGATCTGATCTAAACCTCCTCCTCTCTATAAGATAAAGAGCATAAATATATCTTAGCGGGGTTGTTTTTAAAGAGAGTAAGGAGGGGACCATTTTTAGTTCTTTAGAGAGTGAGTTCCAAAGTCAGGGAGCAATCACAGACTAAAGGTGTGCTGAAGTTCCCTCAGATTCCTTGATGAGCCCATCCATTCCAGAACCCTTCACTTCTTTATGTATATAGAATAGTCACCAAATTAAATACAAACACAATGTGCACAATAGATCTTAAATTACATCACAGGAAGAGTCCAACTTGAAGAGTGAGATCAGTTTTACACCTGGTATTTGCAAACAATCTCTACAGAGCATCCATTAAGTCCAGAAATTCTTTCTTTCATCCTACAAGTCCCTAGGTGTAATTTGTTTTGTTTTGTTGTTGTTCATTCATTTAGTCATTTCTGACTCTTCGTGACCTCATGGACCAGCCCATGCCAGAGCTCTCTGTCGGCCGTCACCACCCCCAGCTCCTTCAAGGTCAGTCCAGTCACTTCAAGGATGCCATCCATCCATCTTGCCCTTGGTCGGCCCCTCTTCCTTTTGCCTTCCACTTTCCCCAGCATAATTGTCTTCTCTAGGCTTTCCTTTTCTTCTCTCGATGTTTAATGACAGGCCAAGCTTCTCGTATACTTCTGCAAAGGTGTTTAGAGTGGCTTGTAAGTCTTCATCTACAAGCCACTCTAAATGCGCACAGATGACCTCCCCACTAGTATCAACTCTGTGTGTCATAGTGTGAGTTTTAGGAGGTATAATAATGTTTACTATCTAGGACAGAATTATTTCTATACCTCTGATATAGAAAGAGTAGAGACATCACACTGGCAACAAAGATCCGCATAGTCAAAGCCATAGTATTCCCTGTGGTAACCTACGGATGTGAGAGCTGGACCTTAGGGAAGGCTGAGCAAAGGAAGATAGATGCTTTTGAACTCTGGTGTTGGAGGAAAGTTCTGAGAGTGCCTTGGACTGCAAGAAGATCCAACCAGTCCATCCTCCAGGAAATAAAGCCCGACTGCTCATTGGAGGGAAGGATACTAGAGACAAAGTTGAAGTACTTTGGCCACATCATGAGGAGACAGCAAAGCCTAGAGAAGACAATTATGCTGGGGAAAGTGGACGGTAAAAGGAAGAGGGGCCGACCAAGGGCAAGATGGATGGATGGCATCCTTGAAGTGACTGGACTGACCTTGAAGGAGCTGGGGGTGGTGACGGCCGACAGGGAGCTCTGGCGTGGGCTGGTCCATGAGGTCACAAAGAATCGGAGACGACTGAACGAATGAACAACAACAATATAGAATTTTCTTGCTGGGAATATATTCTTTTTCATAGGTGTCTGAAAAGCCCTGCCAGGATAGTTCTTGGATGTGGCAGAGATGAGTGTCTTTTCCGCACCTGAGCACTGGCTTTTGCAGATATGTACGCTTCCTAGGAGTCACTCTGACATAGGCTGTCTTGCAACTGGTAGCCATCTCCGTCAAATACTGGATGTAAGCCGCTTGGGCCCCGGCCATCTCTTTCCGCAGAGAGACCATGGTCTTCTCCACCTGCCACTCATGAGAATAAGGCTGGATGTTCGTGGAGTCTTCCGTTCAGGGTTGTATGTGCGAAATCAGCAGGTTGAAAACCACCTGCTGGATGGCCTGCCCCTGCCGCTTCGCCCTGCTTCCTCCTCAGAGAAGCCCTGGGCAAACAAGATTCAGGCATAGTTGACATTGAGAAGCAAATCTCGTACAAGTGCAGTGAAGTGTGATTGTTCTCCTAGGGTGCCGATGTTAACATAGCAAGGCAATTTCTAAACAGGGTGAAGTAAAATGCAATTATCTACACTTGGTATAGTAATTTCTCCTCTGATTCTGAGGCAGAGAACTGAGGAATGGATGGACAAAATGTACTATTTCTGTTTGTCGTTTTCAGAACAGTCTGTGCCTCATTTGAATCCAGCATGCCTTTAAAAGGATGACTCGTTGCTGATTTTTAAAGCTCTTTTCATTTCCTGCTATTTTGTTCCTACACTGGAAGACATTGCAATAATAGGGCTGCATTTGAAGGAGTATGGAGGCTTAATCCAAGCCCACACAGGACACATGAGAAAATGCCTGGCACATTTTCCTATAAAGCCAAACTATTATTTTGCTTGAAGCATCTGGTTGGTTTAGGAAAGTGCTTATTCAAGACCCAGATGGGAATGAAACATTTTTTTTAATTTACCAGTATTTATTTTCCCTATTTTTATTCCAATCTATACCTAGATGTGGGAGCGTAGTGGGTTAAACCACTGAGCTGCTAAACTTGTTGACCGAAAGGTCACAGGTTTGAATCTGGGAAGCGGCGTAAGCTTCCGCTGTCAGCCCCAGCTTCTGCCAACCTAGCAGTTCGAAAACATGCAAATGTGAGAAGATCAATAGGTACCGCTCCAGCGGGAAGGTAATGGTGCTTCATGCACTCATGCTGGCCACATGACCTTGGAGGTGTCTACAGACAACGCTGGCTCTTCAGCTTAGAAATGGAGATGAGCACCACACCCCAGAGTCAGACACGATTGGGCTTAATGTCAGGGAAAAACCTTTATCTACCTACTATACCTAGATCTCCAGCTTGCAAATAGTGACCTAGAATAATTTAAAATATAAAATGGTCTTTCTTAAAAAAAGAAAAAAAGAAAAAATAATTAAGTCCTTCTAAAAACAAAGTGAACATTGTTTTGAATTCAGTCTTTTAAATATTATATAATGTAAAACCATATACTACTATACATTTTAAAAGCTTGGTATCAACTTAGGACTGAATAGAGACCAATGTTGATGCCAGTTCCTTTTAAGTAGACCTCAAATGTGAGAGCAAGAGATTGCTCAGCCTGATTTGTTTATTTGATCCATTTATATTACACATTATTCCAAATATAGAAATTAAGGCTGCTTACAGTGCAAATTAAAACATGAACATTATATCACAACTAATCAACATTCCATTAATTTCAATAGGATTTGCTATTACCAGTTCTAGCAAGTTGTAGATTTATCATATGTGAATATTCTTTTATTATCATAGGGAAAAATGCACCCCCATACTCTTTATTTACCATTTCTCTATAGCAGATTTAAAGCAACTTCAATAATTAGTTGGGTCCTAAAATATTTGTTGTGTTCTAAGACCATGGTTAGTTGCTATAGGCTTCCATAGATTGGCAATCTTGTTTGTGCAGTCATTATTACAGGTTATCACTTGTGGCCGAGTATGATTGCCTTCCAAGTGTAGGGTCTTGGTGGTGGGTCCATAGGTGACTATAGAGATCTATGCTAGATCTGCGTGTTTTTTTTTTTGCAGTGATGACATTGATTTCCAAATGGAAGGCTGTCCCAACAAGATTGCCTTGATTCGCCTTCCTCTTGGCACATTTCTCCCTTTTGCCCTCCATTCGTGCCTCTTTGAATTCCACAGCACTGTTGGTAATGGCTGACCTCCAGTTAGAATGCTCGAGGGCCAGGGCTTCCCAGTTATTGGTGCCTATACAACAGTTTTTAAGGTTAGCTTTAAGCCCATCTTTAAATCCCTTTTGTTGTCCACCAACATTCTGTTTTCCGTTCTTGAGTTGAGAGTGTAGTGACTGCTTTGGTAGACTGTGATTGGGCATTCGGACAATGCGACCAGTCCAGCAACGTTGATGGGGAAGGATTATGGCTTTATTGTCTGTGGTCTTTGCTTCTTCCAGAATGCTGACATTTGTTCAGCTGTCTTCCCAAGAGATTTACAGGATTTTCTGAAGGCAACGCTGATGGAATCGTTTCAGAAGTTGAGAGTGATGTCTATAGATGGTCCACATCTCACAGGCATATAACAGGGTTGGAAGAACAATAGCTTTATTAACAAGCATCTTGGTATCCCTACAAATGTCCAAATCCTCAAAAACTGTGTTTTATTTTTAAAAAATGCTGCATTCACAATGCTCAGATGGTGTTGTATTCCAGTGTCAATGTTGACTTTTGTGGAAAGGTGGTTGCCAAGATAGTGAAAATGGTCAACATTTTCTAACGTTACACCATTAAACTGTATTTCTAGCATTGCAGAAGGATTGGCTGGTACCTGCCCAAAGAGCAGTGGTTTTCTTAATGTTCAGTGAGAAGCCAAGCTTTCCATATGATTCTGCCAAGGTGTTTAGAGTGATTTGTAGGTCTTCTTCTGAATGAGCACAGACTCCATTATCATCAGCATACTGGAGTTCTATAACAGTCATTGTTGTAACCTTGGTTTTCACTTTCAGTCTGCTAAGGTTAAACAACTTGTCATATTTCTGATAGGTGATTTCCACACCAGTGAGAAACTTCCCATCAACAAGGTGTAGAAACATAGCTACGAAGATGGAAAATAAGGTTGAGGCAATAATACACCCCTGTTTGACACCTGATTCCTCCTTAAATGGGTCTCTTTGGGAGCCATTGCTGTCCAAGACTGTTGTAATCATGGAGGAGATGCAGGATGTTCATGAATTTATCAGGGCATCGGACCTTTAGGAGGATGGTCCAGAGAGCGCTGGGATTCACTATGTCGAATGCATTTGCAAAGTTAATGAATGCCATAGTGCCATAGTGCTATCATAGCTAGCATACCAGTATTATTTTCCAAGATTAATTCTTGCATGGTTGCTGGAAACTAGGTCGTTCCAAAGCTGATTCTCTATTCAAATTTAGACATTTTCTGCATAAAATTTCCATGTTGTATTGATTTTGCCAACATTTTGGTTAGGAGACTGTGCATCCAAGGTCCTCCTAGGAACATGAATTGGCCGCCAGTGATCATTTTAGTCAGCAAACTATATAAGCTCCTAGAGGGGTTTCTGGGCTACAAGTTCCATCTGTGTGAACAGATGGCTATCTATTAATCCCTTGCATCCTTTTAAAAAAGTTTGTTTTTCCGCTTACAATTATTTTTTCTGGTTTCAAAAGATAAACACATTATTATATTTTATTAGCTGGTTTAACTCATCGCACAAGCAAGCATCAATGACAGGCCTTGGAAAGATGCTGGTAATGAAAGCCGACAGCAGATAAGAGGAGCAAAATATTTATAGCAAGTAATTTTGCCCCCCATCCTCCAGTTTTGGTCATGGATCATGACAGGGTATGTTAATCACACTGCTGGCCTTGGTGAGAAATACAATTTCTCTCTCTAAATGGAAATTCAGATGTTTTAAAAGGGGCTGCAAGTCATATTTCCATCATTTCTTGAGGCAGGCCTGTGATTTTACTAACTGGGACATATACTTTTGGGTTTTAAATACTTTATAATAATGCTTGCTGAGTCAGCCTGAAGGCTCACAAAAATATATTCATTCTGCCTGATTTAGATAATTATTCTAGCTCTTTTTAGATGAAACCCTCCACACATGTTCAGAGAAGACATCCAAGTTCACTGGCCCACGCAGCTCTTGGCCGGATTTCAAAAGCCCCCTGCAAGACATCAGTCAAGGCCTCTGGCGAAATCCTTTAGCTGCATGCTGGGTTGAGGAAAAAAGGAAGAGGGAGAAATAGAGAAAAAAATGAAGGCAAGAGATTGGGAAAGCAGTCCCCACTTTAAATTCTGGCCCTATGCATTGTGGGTGTGTGGAACCCAACAGATTATTCTAGAAGTGCTGTGATCTTGAACAGAAGGAGGAATTCTACTCTCCAGAGACGATGTGAATGTAGGACCACCTGGAAAATACATACATACATAGAGATACATATTTTCATGTTTATATATAGCTGGGGTGAAAATTGCTTGAAGAAACATTAACAACCTCAGATATGCAGATGACACAACTCTGATGGCCAAAAGCGAGGAGGAGCTGAGGAGCCTTCTAATCAAGGTGAAAGAAGAAAGCGCAAAAGCCGGGTTGCAGCTAAACATCAAAAAAACCAAGATTATGGCAACAAGAATGATTGACAACTGGAAAATAGAGGGAGAAAATGTGGAGGCCATGACAGACTTTGTATTTCTAGGTGCAAAGATTACTGCAGATGCAGACTGGCCAGGAAATCAGAAGACGCTTACTTCTTGGGAGGAGAGCAATGTCCAATCTCGATAAAATAGTAAAGAGTAGAGACATCACACTGACAACAAAGATCCGCCTATTCAAAGCCATGGTATTCCCTGTAGTAACCTACGGATGTGAGAGCTGGACCTTAGGGAAGGCTGAGCGAAGAGATGCTTTTGAGCTGTGGTGTTGGAGGAAAGTTCTGAGAGTGCCTTGGACTGCGAGAAGATCCAACCAGTCCATCCTCCAGGAAATAAAGCCCGACTGCTCATTGGAGGGAAGGATACTAGAGACAAAGTTGAAGTACTTTGGCCACATCATGAGGAGACAGCAGAGCCTAGAGAAGACAATTATGCTGGGGAAAGTGGAAGGCAAAAGGAAGAGGGGCCGACCAAGGGCAAGATGGATGGATGGCATCCTTGAAGTGACTGGACTGACCTTGAAGGAGCTTGGGGTGGTGACGGCCGACAGGGAGCTTTGGCGTGGGCTGGTCCATGAGGTCACGAAGAGTCGGAGATGACTGAACGAATGAACAACAACATATAGATCTACCCCAGGGTCATGTGAAAATGTATTAGGCCAAAAGGGATTGTGATTAGAAAAGTATTACTATTATTACAGTTGAACCTCTACTTAAGACAGCTTTGGTCACCTTTGTGGATAACCTACGAAGAGAGCTAGTCGGAGAGTGTGTCCCTGTTGGTTCTCCTGGATCTCGCAGCAGCTTTTGATATCATTGACCATGTAACCTTCTGGGTTGTCTCACCAGGATGAGACTGGGAAGCACTGTCTTACAGTGGCCCCTTTCCTTCCTGGAGGGCTGTACCCAGAAGGCAGTGCTGGGAGGACTCCTGTTTGAACCATTGGACATTGTCCTGTGGGGTTCATCAGGGTTCTGTTTTGTCCCCCCATATAGGTTTAACATACATGAAACCGCTGGGAGAGGTCATCCAGAGTTTTGGAGTATGGTGCCACCTATATGCAGATGATACCCAACTCTACTACTCCTTTCCACCTAAAGCCAAGGAAGCTGTCCTGCTCCTAAACCAGTGCCTGTAATCAGTAATGGACTGGATGAGGGCAATCAAATGGAAACTTAATCCAGACAAGATAGAAGTACTCCTGGTCAGTCAGAAGGCAGACTAGGGAATAGGGATTCAGCCTGTGCTGGATAGGGTTATACTCTGAAGACACAGGTTCACAGTTTGTGGGTCCTCTTGGACTCAGCATTGAACCTGAAGGCCCAGATATCGGCAGTGGCCAGGAGGGCCTTTGCACAATTAAAACTTGAGTGCCAACTCTGCCCGTTCCTTGAGAACTTAGATCTGGCCATGGTGATACATGCCTTAGTTACATCTCATCTGGATTACTGTGTGTGAGGCTGCCTCTGAAGAATACTTGGAAACTTCAGCTGCTTCAAAGACCTATAGACAAGTTGCTAGCCAGGGCTGGCTGCAGAGAGCAGACAACCCCCCTGTTGCAGCAACTCCACTGGCTGCCAGTCTGTTTCTGGGCACAATCCAAAGTGCTGGTTATGACCTTGAAAGCTCTAGATGATTCAGGTCCAGGCTATTTAACTGACTGCATCCCCTTGTATGAACCTGCCTGGGCCTAGAGATCTTCAGGAGAGACCCTTCTCTCTGTCCCACTTTCATCCCAAGCTTGGTTGGTGGGAACGAGAGAACAGGCCTTTTCGGTGGCTGCTTTTAATCTGCTTTGAGTTCCTTTTGGGGGAGATAAACCGGACAAAAATACATAAAATAATAATAATTAAGAGCATTCCAACTTAAAAGTGGTTTGAGTTAAGAGCCATCACTTGGCTTGGGTTTCACTTTGGCATAAGAGTTAAGGGATAGCATGAGAAGGAGTGCTAGTGTGATGGCTTTAGGGTTTCACGGGAGCAGCCTCTGTGCCTCATGCTCTTGTCCACTTTGGGAGATTGCTATCAGCTTTGCTTTTTGTCTGCTTTGAAGAACTTTGAGTTAGTTGATTTTGTGTGGTTTTTATTCCTGTTATGTTTGGCTTCTTGAAGAGAGAGGGGGATAGAGAGCAAGAGAGGGAGGGATGCTGGAATGAGTACAGCATGAAGAAAATGATGCTTCTGCCTCTTCACACTGTGCTTTGTGCTTATACCATTTTAAAGTAGATCTTTGTTGTTTCTTGTGAATGTGCTTAGAAATGGAGATTAGCACCCCCCCCCCCCCCCCCCCCCCGAATTGGACATGACTAGACTTAATGGCAAGGGGAAACTTTACCTTTGCATTTTCTTATTTACAAACATATAACCAAAACTGTGGAGGGAGGGGGGATGGATTAATAGCATTTCAGTGCATTTTGATGGAAAATTTTGCTTTGAGATAAGAGCATTTTGAGTTAAGAGCTTGGCCACAGAACAAATTAAACTCTTAAGTCAAGGTGTCACTGTATAATTTATAGCCTGATTTTTTTTCTCCAAAAAAGAGGCTCAAAGTGGCTTACAGTAAAACTGATACAATACAATTAAAAAAAAACCAAAATACAAACATTTCAATAGAATGAATTTTAAAAATAAAAATTTTAAACCCTTAAAACATTTAAAGATTAAGAATCCCTGGACTAGATCAACCTTTAGTCTTACATAACAAGGCTTTCTTGTATCGCGACCATCATTATTGTGATACAGCAAACAGCAACATTCCTTTTGGCTGGGCGTGCATCTTTGGTAACTTAATTGCTTAATGAAAGCCGATTATCTTTATTTAAAGAGTGCCAGCTATTTCCACAAAGGTTGTTGGTAGCAGAATTATTGTACCTACACATTTTAATTGATTCCAGAGAGATCTTTTGTGCTAATTAAAAGAGAAAGTCTTCTTCAGTCAATTTGGTAACAATTATGTCCAAAGGAAGTGTACAGGCCAGCATGTAAGGCAGAGATACCCTCAATTAATTATTCACAGTGCCTCAATCCAGTTTGGCATTAAAAAATAGCCTGAGGTAGAATTAATTGTTGGGAGGCAAAAGTCAAGCAATTTCAGTACAACAGTGTATAAAGTAAGCCATGCCGTGCTTTTGATGCCATATAGCTCATAGCCTTGCAGTAGGGATGTTGTATCCGAAACTGGCAGGAAGAGATGCCCCTTGCCCCTTGGTTAGCGGATGGGTCCCTAGTGCGATAAACAAACAAACAAACAAACAGACAAAACACAGAATTTGCAAGCTTGGTAGTTGATTAAATGTCCTTTGACCAGTAGCTGGCCACTTGGAGTGCCTCTGGTGTTGCCACAAGGAGATCCTCCATTGTGCATATAGCAGGGCTTTGGTTGCATTGCAGCAGGTGGTCAGTGGTTTGCTCTTCTCCAAACTCGCATGTCGTGGATTCCACTTTGTAGCCCCATTTCTGAAGGTTGGCTCTGCATCTCGTGGTGCCAGAGCGTAGTCTGTTCAGCGTCTTCCAAGTCGTCCAGTTTTCTGTGTGCCCAGGTGGGAGTCTCTCATTTGGTATCAGCCATTGATTGAGGTTCTGGGTTTGAGCCTGCCACTTTTGGACTCTCGCTTGCTGGGGTGTTCCAGCGAGTGTCTCTGTAGATCTTAGAAAACTATTTCTTGATTTAAGTCGTTGACTTTGAAGGCAATATTATACAGGGTTTTTTTTTATCGTGTTAGAAGCGACTTGAGAACATACTGCAAATTGCTTCTGGTGTGAGAGAATTGGCCGTCTACAAAGACTTTGCCCAGGGGATGCCCAGATGTGTTACCATCCTGCTGGGAGGCTTCTCTCATGTCCCTGCAAGCTAGAGCTAACAGACAAGAGCTCACCACATGGATTCGAACTGGCAACCTTCAGGTCAGGAACCCAATCTTCAGCTCAGCAGTCCAACTGGCACAGGGGTTTAACCCATTGCACCACTACTCCAAATATGAACCTTTGTTATGCGCTAGGCTTTGGTTCCAGGTCCCCCTGTAGACTGATCTGTCTGATTTACAGCATTACTGAGCAATGTAGAGATGCATAAGCTATTGAAAATAACCAACAACAATAAGAATATGTATCCATTGATACACTTCACGAGTGTTATCTCTGCAATACTTATAATTTGCAAGGATATGTCAAGATGTATCTCTGTATTGTAGTGGGAGCTGCTAAGTCTGACCATAATGACTTCCTGAAGATTATTTACTGCATTCATGGCAGAAAACAGGGATGTAGCACAGGTTCTACATCTATTCCAGACTTATTTATTAGCATGCCAGTGGAATATTATGTTTTGTATGTTCACAGAATTTCAAAAAGCTAGCCTGGGTCAAAATGTTGAACGATAAGGTTGTTTTCCAGAAGAAATCAAACTTTCAGCTCTCTAAAATGCAGAAATGCAAGCTGAAAGCATATAAAGTGAGCAAAGGCAAAATCACCCCAGGAGCAAAGTTTGTAGCTTGTCGTATGAATATAATATATCCACTGTGAACTGAGCTAAAGATTCCACATGGTTCAGTGCCTTCTTGCTTATGCACAGAGCATGTCAGCCAGTGGTTTGTGGGATTAGACATGCAGATATATATTTTTTAATTAAAGCCTTCAGCATCCCACTCCACGCTTAGTTTTCTGTGAAAAGCAGCAGTCACAGAGGTTTCTCATAATAATTGGATGAATTTTTACGATCTGTTTGTTATGCTTGATGTGTACATTAGAGCAGTATACATACTTCCCCCAAATGCAGTGAAAAATTAGATGCAGTAATTGATTTCAATACAGGGAAAGCCCCCAATTAAAGGGAATAATTTAATGACATGCCATAAATTCAAGTGTTTGTTCGTAGTTGCATTATATTCCATCCCTTCCATTAAAATGCCTCTGATTTTAGAATAAATTGATAGACTTAAAGAGTAAACAAAGTATTTACTTGTAGAATTCATAGAGAATAGGCAGTTGAATAGAACTGCAGGATATCTTGAGCACACCTGCCAATTTACTTTTGTACTGGCCCAAGGAGTCCTACTTTGCTCTGTTGTTTTGCTCTCTTGCTGTGTATTCTGTTCAGATTTTGAACTATTTTTTAAAAACACTGCCCTCCCCATACAACTAATTGTATGCAGAAGACCCAAGTTATATGTTTCCAGGCTCCAGGTGGGTGTGTGGGATGCACATCGGAAAGGGAGCACTATGGGTCAGCTGCATTCAGCTTTACCCAACCACCACCCTCTTCTTCAGCTCTGGCTGTATTGGTACTTAGGGGTTTTAGAACTGCTAATGTTTTTAATCAGTTAGGTTTATAACTTTGTTTATGTAATTTAGATGGATTCTGTGGGAAGTTTGATGTGGGGAGAGAACATTTGGGGAATAACTGAAGGGATATTGGGGGTAAATCTGGGCTCTGGCTACCCCGGCTTGCCAATGTGATCTCGCTCCCTTTGCCATTTGCATAGTTTGCCCCCCAACCAACTGTCATTCTAATTGTCATTCCCAGAGTTCTAAAGCTAGGGCTCCCTACCCCTCCCCTGCTCTTTAAGATACAGGCTCTAAATTACATATTCTGCCTTTGGAGGCAGCATATTAGTAGCATAACTAACTTCATTTTAACGTAGAAGAACTGTTTAATAATAATAATAATAATAATAATAATAATAATAATAATAATGTAATGATGATGTTTTTTGATGATGATGTTTTTTGTTAATGATGGACTGTGGATTATTTTATATTGTGTTTTGTATTTTGAACCTTGTTCTTTCTATGTTGTACACCGCTGTGAGTCGCCCCTGGGCTGAGAACAGCGGTATATAAGCAAATTAATTAAATAAATAAATATAATAATAATAATAATAATAATAATAATAATAATAATGGGCATTGAACCAAGCCAACACTGCATCTGGACCAAATTTGGCACATAGAGCCAATGGGCACAACAGTGCATACAGGCAAGGATTGGGGAATGATTGCCCTTTTCAAATGTTAGTTGTTTACCTGGATCCATAAAGCACAGAAGGCAGCCAACATCGTATCTGAACCAAACATGGCCAACTGTGCACACAGGACAGGCGGAGATTGGAGGTGATTGACCTTGCATCTGGGAGTTGCAGTGCACCCTTATCCAGAGGGCATTGAATGAAGCCAATGCTGGATCTGGACTAAACTTGGCACATAGAGGCAATGTGTCCAACTGTGCATAGAGGCAGGGACTGGGGAACGAGTGCCCTTTTTCAAATGGGAATTGTAGTTTACCTGGATCCAGAGAGTCCCAGAAGGCAGTCGACAGGCTCAACGCAGTCCACTCCCAGCCACGAGTGTGGCGAGACTTCAATGCACAGGCACAAAGGTCTGCCGAGTGCGCGGGCACAAAGGCCTATTGTGGCCTCCAAATGGTCTGTGGTGCGGTGGTATCCTCTTTGGCACCTGGGCTGTCAGTGCACTCCCCTATCTTTCTTGGCACCGAAAAGGAAAGAGAGTGCGCTGAGGGCCCAGGCGCGGACAAGGATGCCACTGTGCCACGTACCAGTAAGGCCTTCTCTCGGACCACCCTGAGAATTTCTACATGTCTGCCCCCAAGAGAGAAGATGGAATTAACATCAAGTTGTCCAGTGATAGGATGTAGCCCACATGCTTGCCAAGGCTGTTACTGTAAAGCACATTATAATTTATATACAAAGTGTTTCAAAAAGTTAGACCCAATTTGAAATCACTATATCTGTGCAACCATGAAACACCCATCAATTAACCTTACTACTTGAAAGGGTGAGGCATAGAGTTTCAAAGAACTACCGCTAGATGCCTCTCCCAGTACACAAACAGCCCCTAGCCTCAGTGACCCCACAAAATAAGGATATTCTCCCTTTGCAGGGTTATTTTTTAGATTTGTTTTTGGCTCAAAATGATTAGTAAACCTAATAACTTGATAACTCACATAAATCAATTTTAACCTTTTGTATATTTGTAATATATTGCCATTATGAAATATATTGCTTTGAAACTGGGCCCATCATTTTGAAACTCTGTATTATGTATCGGGGTGGGCTATTGGTCTTAGTTCTTTCCCCTTCCTGCCCTTTAACACCAGATTTCCAAGTGAGAGTTCTCATGCGCAGCATCCCTTTACCTACTTTCCGGTTTCAGTGGTAGAGTTTTGGGAAAACTTAAATGCTTGAGTATTGTTTCAAAATAGATGAGCTCTTCTGTCTCCTTTAAATAAGATCAGGCATCACCCTGGCTCATTTCTAGATAAATACATTTTTCTAATATCTACTGCATCCTGATTTCATAGAATGTTTTTCTATGAAACCCCCAACCAACCCCTGAAAAGCCTTTCTTCACCATCAACCCTAACCGTTCTAGATGCTCCAATTTCAGAAAACAGAAAGCTAGAGGGATTTGGTACACGGGTAGTGTCTGGAAGTACCATTGCTCCCAGAAAATCAGAGGTTGGAAAAGTCTTCTTTTCTCTTTTTCTCCCTCCCTCCCTCCCTCCCTTCTTTGGCTTAATGTTTGAACTATACCTAGGATGGCTACCAGATACAAAATACTGGGAACGGTTTCCCTAGCTCTATTGCAATCACACCAAGGGATAAGTTTTGTTGTTGTTCATTTGTTCAGTCGCTTCTGACTCTTCGTGACCTCATGGACCAGCCCACGGCAGAGCTCCCTGTTGGCCGTCACCACCTCCATCTCCTTCAAGTTCAAGCCAGTCACTTCAAGGATGCCATCCATCCATCTTGCCCTTGGTCAGCCCCTCTTCTTTTTTTCTTTCATTTTTCCCCGCATCATTCTTTTCTCTAAGTTTTCCCATCTTCTCATTATGTGGCCAAAATACTTCATCTTGGTCTCTACTATCCTTCCCTCCAACAAGCAGTCGGGCTTTATTTCCTGAAGTATGGACTGGTTAGATCTTCTGGCGGTCCAAGGCACTCTTAGAACTTTCCTCCAACACCACAGCTCAAAAGCATCTATCTTCCTTCGCTCAGCCTTCCTTATGGTCCAGCTCTCACATCCGTAGATGACTACAGGGAATACCACTGCTTTTACTATGCGGATTTTTGTTGCCAGTGTGATGTCTCTACTCTTCACTATTTTATCGAGATTGGTTATTGCTCTCCTCCCAAGAAGTAAGTATCTTCTGATTTCCTGGCTGAGGTTTGCATCTGCAGTAATCTTTGTACTTAAAAATACAAAATCTGTCACTGCCTCCATGTTTTTTCCTTCTATTTGCCAGTTATCAATCAGTCTGGTTGCCATAATCTTGTTTTTTTATATATTTAACTACAACCCAGCTTTTGCACTTTCTTCTTTCACCTTGATTAGAAGGCTCCTCAGTTCCCCCTCTCTTTCAGTCATCAAAGTGGTATCATCTGCATATCTAAGGTTGTTAATGTTTCTTCCAGCAATTTTTACCCCAGCCTTGCATTCATCAAGCCCCGCACATGGCATGATGTGTTCTGCATAGAAGTTGAATAAGTTGGGTGAGAGTATACAACCCTGCCGTACGCCTTTCCCAATCTTGAACCAGTCTGTTCTTCCATGGTCAGTTCTTACTGTTGCTACTTGGTCCTTATATAGATTCATCAGGAGAGAGAAAAGGTGATTTGGTATGGCCATACCACCAAGAACTTGCCACAATTTATTATGATCCACACAGTCAAAGGCTTTAGAATAGTCAATAAAACAGAAATAGATGTTTTTCTGAAATTCCCTGACTTTCTCCATTATCCAGCGGATATTGGCAATTTGGTCTCCCGTTCCTCTGCCTTTTCTAAACCCAGCTTGTACATCTGGTAACTCTTGCTCCATGTATTGCTGGAGTCTTCCTTGCAGGATCTTGTGCATTACCTTAATAAGTTTACCAGGATCTTGAGCATTACCTTAATAAGTTTACCAGGATCTTGAGCATTACCTTAATAAGTTTACCAGGCATTATTTCGGTTGTCTTTATTGACAGAATGAGGGTGGTTCAACCCCAAAATATGACATAATTTAACTTTGCACTACCGAATGTCTTCTCCGCATACAAGCAAAGACTTTCTATTTGCTTCAAATGTCTCTCCTATATTTTAAAATACAGATCTTTGAATCACTGTCTATTATGTTCGAGACTTGTTTATTTTCTGATACCATTCGTTGCTATAAAAAGATTCCTAAAAGCAAAACAAGCCCAAATTTATCACAGACACAACTGTTTTCCCCCTAATTTCTCTCTCTCTCTTTTTAATTGCAAAGGTCTCTGCATAAATTAGAGCTGTTGCCATAGAAACAGAGTGGGCCAGAAATATTTATAGGCGCTGCAAGCCACATTTTGTCTTTAATACTGTAAAATGTCAAGTAACACATAATCTCAAGAACAAAGTGAGATGGCCGGTTGTTTTTGTTCATCCGTCGTTAACTGATTTGAGGGCTTCATCTGACATGTAAACCATGCCATTTTGAATGTTTCGTTGCTAATTCGCTCACGCGCCCTCTCAAACGAAACAAGATATTCCTAACCCTAGTCTCTCTCCGATACTATATTTGTGGTTTCAGAAATAGAAACGCTGAAGGATTAATTGGTCCCATTTCAATGGTAACACAATTTGCAATTGTGGAAACATAATTTTGAAAGAGCAAATTGCAATGGAAGCTGAACAATTATTCCAACTCCACAGTACGAAGCCGCTTGTTGGGTTGTCACAGCCACAGGGATGTAATGAATATACTGGGCGAATGCTGAACTGAGCAAACATACACAGGGTTTCCAATTTAAGCTGAGGACTTGATTTGCCTCAAGACCTCTCCTACAGGCTGAGTGCTGTGGAAATACAAAGTGCTAGTTCTGATCTGAACTCATCTCTATTTGCTCAGGTCCTGTGCGAAGAGAATTCCACATGAAGGTCTCTGCACAGTAGGAAAAATTGAGGTGAAGGACAACATGTCTCTACTTTTCATGTCGACATTGACGTGAAGATGAAGTGAGTGCCCCTGTGGAAGGTTGAAAACCATAAACAAGGACAGCGGACTCTGTGTCCTTCAAACTGCTTTCAGGAGGAGAGGATAAGTGAGGGAACGAGACTCAACCACGAGGGACGGCTACTGACAGTATAGCTTCTGGTGTTTCTCCTGAAATTCTCTCTCTCAGCCAGCTGAAGGTATCAGTTTGGGTGGATTGTTCTGACTAGCTCTGAGCCTCCAGCAATGGCTCCCTTTAAGCTTCGTTTTGATTGTATAGACCAAAACAACTGGCTTGACAAGCCAAGGCAATGATTCAATATTATTTATTATACTCCCCTTCAGAAATGAGAGGCTAGCATTATCTCTTCCTTTGTCATTCACTCTTAAAAATATTTATTTGACATATAAGGGACTTCACATGGGTAAATTTACCCATCATATTTACCCATTCACCACAGTTCGGGGACAGTGCCCACTGGATCCATCAAATGATGTTACTTACTTAGGTGATCCCTCGATGTCCAAGTAGGATCATAGAGTCATAGAATCAAAGAGTTGGAAGAGACTTCATGGGCCATCTAGTCCAACCCCCTGCCAAGAAGCAGGAATATTGCATTCAAATGGATCGTCTTCCAAGGTCAGTGTTCTAGTGGGTCCATAGGTGACTTGATTTGCATCTTCTTGATTTGCATCTTCTCCCGCAGTGAGGGCATTGGTTTCCAGGTGGAAGGCAGTCTCGGTCGGGGTTGGCTTGACACGCCTTCCTCTCTTTCGCCCTCCATTCATGCCTCTTCAAATTCTACAGCACTGCTGGTCACAGCTGACCTCCAGCTGGAGCGCTCAAGGGCCAGGTCTTTCCGGTTCTCAGTGTCTATGCCAGAGTTTTTAAGGCTGGCTTTGAACCCATCTTTAAATGTCTTTTCCTACCCACCAGCATTCTGTTTTACATTCTTGAATTCGGAATAGAGCAACTGGTTTGGGAGACAGTGGTTGGGCATCCGGACAACGTGACCAGTCCAGCAGAGTTGATGGCGGAGGAGCATTGCTTCAATGCTGGTGGTCTTTGCTTCTTCCTGCATGCTGACATTTGTCTGATTGTCTTCCCAAGAGATTGGCAGGATTTTCCGGAGGCAGCGCTGATGGAATCATTCTAGGAGTTGTATGTGACGTCTGTAGACAGTCCACGTCTCGCAGGCATATAGCAGGGTTGGGAGGACAATAGCTTTATAAACAAGCACCTTGGTATCCCTACGGATGTCCCGGTCCTCAAACACTCTCTGCTTCACTCGGAAAAACGCTGTACTCACAGAGTTCAGGCGGTGTTGTATTTCAGTGTCAATGTTGACTTTTGTGGAGAGGTGGCTGCCAAGGTAGCGGAAATGGTCAACATTTTCTAATGTTACACCATTAAGCTGTATTTCTGGCATTGGAGAGGGATTGGCTGGTGACTGCCAGAAGAGCACTTTGGTTTTCTCGATGTTCAATGACAGGCCAAGCTTCTCACATGCTTCTGCAAAGGTGTTTAAAGTGGTTTGTAGGTCTTCTTCTGATAGATGATTTCCACTCCGGTGGGAAGCTTCCCGTCAACAAGATGGGTGCCATTGCTGTCCAAGACTTTTACCATCATGGAGGAGCCACAGGATGTTCACAAATTTGTCAGGGCACCTGATTTTTTAGAGGATGGTCCAGATATGGAGGATGGTACATCAAATGATGTAGAACTACTTCAACACATCGAGGACAATAGGGCAAGCACAAGAGGATGCTAGGCAGTGCTGCTTTCTCCTGTGTGATGGGGAAGGTGTTGCAGTTAGGTCTCAGCAGCAAGCGGCTGGAGATTTTGGGGATTTTTCTGATGTTTCAGAGGATGAGGGAATTTATGGGTTTCAAGGTGAAGAGCCTGCTAGTGATGAGGGAGAATTGCAAAAGAAGGAGGCCCCTGTTTGGGATTCCTGTGTTTATTCCCTAGCATCAGAATGTGAAGACTTCAGTTCCCTGGAGAAACGGCCTTCAGCTGATGGGGATTTTTCTCATGAAGCCAGATTAGGTCTCTGGACACAGAGAGTGAAAGATAGATTAATTAGACATTCTGAGAGACTCCATGGGAAGTCCTTGAAGCCCAAGTGTGTTCAGCATGATCTCATGACTTTTTGGTTGGGCTTGGGCTTAAATTAAGTGGTGTTTACTTGGTGCCTCTCAGAGGAGACAACAGGTACTTTGTCATTTTGGATTGCTACTATTTTGTATATGGATTACTGCTATTTTCTCCTGCTGCCTTTTTTTTTGGAAAATGCCTATTTCCTCTTTGTACATGCTTTTCTTAATAGACTTAGTACTACTGGATGCTGGTGTGATGCTGGGTGAAAAGGTATTTCCAGGCTAGAGTGCAACAGTCGCTGTGGGCAATGGATTGCCCTGCTGCCTCCAGGATTTGCCACCCCACCTGGCAACCCCCCCCCCCCCACTGACTCCTGCATTGGACAATTGATTGTGATGAGGTCCTAGAAGAAATGTGCCTATCTCCTGGGGCGGGGGGAGAGAATCCCAAATATTGCACAAGTTCTTTTTATCACTAGCAATCATTCTGATGCAGCCTATTAGGAAGGCAAAATAGTCCCCGAGTTACAAATATGACTACTAGTTACAAATGAGGATGAGACAACAAGAAGTAAGAGAAAATTTACCCCTAGGAAGGGAAATTCACTCCTTTAAGAATTATCATGGAAAAAGGTGTTTCCACTGAAGCTTTATCACCAATCCTTGGTTCCACTTCAGCTCCATTTTTTCAACATCTAATTGTCACAGGGACAGAAAATGAGACAAAATCTTCTGAACTGGGACACAGACAGCAAAACAAATGCTACAAGGGTGTCAACTCCCTATGCTAACAAAAACTTTTAAAAAAATGACGGACTTACATTTAAAAAATGTACCTGCTCTGACTTACATACAAATTCAACTTAACAAACCTACAGAACCTATGTTGTTTGTAACCCGAGGATTGCCTGGACAGGACCTGCCCTTAAGACTGGGAACAAGAATACACATGGGAAGTATCCACACCATGCAATTTTAGCACTTTGATGCTACTTTGACTGACATGGAGTCCTATACTTTGTGGTACTATGAGGTGCTTAAAATACCCCCAATCTAATGCCCATGTATGCTGTTTTTTAAACTAAATATTCAAAGCTACTGTTGGGCAGAAATAAAACAGTTGAAGTCCCACCAATCTTCTATAGCTGTTCTATGCAGATTTGTATATAATGGATATCGGAAAAAGGGTTTTTTTGGGGGTTTTTTACTGCCTATAAAAAAGCTGATGCTTGCAGAAAGCTGAGTCCAAGACAGAAGGTGGAAGATTTATGTCTGGAAGAAACCAAATTGAATTGTTGGTGATTTTTGATGTCAAACTATTTCAGAGACCAGGAATAGCAAGCAGTTCTGTTGTTGGAACCAGAAATCACAATGAACATTGGAATGATGATTTTAAAACCTAATAAAAGATCCATATGAGTAATATAAGGTGTAATTTTGTCACTTTATGGATAAAGTAGAAAATAGGGTTTAACTTTAGAAGCTGATAGGGTGAAATTTTCAGTCAATGAGATCACTGCCGGAATGGGGTCATCACATAAAACCAAAATCTGGTCAGAAAGAAGAGTTCATGAGATATGGATGAGAACTGCCAATGAATCTCCCATAAGCAAAACTAAAGTTATATTCATCGGGTCCTACAGCTAAACATAGGTGAAACATTTCTATGAATTCTAAATGAAATTGAATTCCGTGACAATCCAACCTTTTCAATGCAGTTTTGCACATTCCGGTTTGGGTACAAGCCATGCAAAATGGAAAGGGAATATCTACCATGTCACTTCTGATTCCATACACATATGAAGTCTTTGCCTGTTGGAAGAACAGTTCAAAGGTGTCCAGCCTCCAAGTACTGGAGGGTGAGAATAAAGAAAATGCTATGTGACCTGGAAAAAATGAAGCAAATTTGCTGCAGACTCATTATACAGAAACATAGCAGTGGTGGCTCATTGCAAGAATGTAACCCAAATTTACTTATGTGCATTCAAAACCCAGACTTTTTAAAAATGCACTGCCTATTAAGCAAAGCTCAGTCAAGCAAAAGAGAGCAAATACACTGTGCTGTATTCCCAGTGATCCTTAAACAAATCTAGATAAGAAAATCACTCTTAAAAATATACATCTGAGCCTCCAGGAAGATGCTCTGCAGTTTGACCTGAGGTTGATTCTAAAGTCACAAGCTAAAGGGAACACTTATGTAACTGAGAATGGCTAAAATTATCCATGGCAAAACAAAAGGCAATGGGGATAGTACCTCTTTACCACCCTAAACAATACATAGAGATAATTGTAAAAGTTATAAGATAATTTGTTGCTGGGATCAGCAATGAATTTGTGTTAGGAATCGGGCTTGGATCAGACAGGATCATAAGAAAGTGGGTCTTATTTTCTAGACCAATTCTGAATCTGAGCACCCAAGAAGATTGTTGTTGTTCATTCGTTCAGTCGTCTCTGACTCTTCGTGACCTCATGGACCAGCCCACGCCAGAGCTCCCTGTCGGCCGTCACCACCCCCAGCTCCTTCAAGGTCAGTCCAGTCACTTCAAGGATGCCATCCATCCATCTTGCCCTTGGTCGGCCCCTCTTCCTTTAACTTCCACTTTCCCCAGCATAATTGTCTTCTCTAGGCTTTGCTGTCTCCTCATGATGTGGCCAAAGTACTTCAACTTTGTCTCTAGTATCCTTCCCTCCAATGAGCAGTGGGGATTTATTTCCTGGAGGATGGACTGGTTGGATCTTCTCGCAGTCCAAGGCACTCTCAGAACTTTCCTCCAACACCACAGTTCAAAAGCATCTATCTTCCTTCGCTCAGCCTTCCCTATGGTCCAGCTCTCACATCCATAGGTTACTACAGGGAATACCATGGCTTTACAAACTATGCCTATCTATGCCTATCTATCTATCTATCTATCTATCTATCTATCTATCTATCTATCTATCTATCTATCTATCTATCATCTATATCTATCTATCTATCTATCTATCTATCTATCTATCTATCTATCTATCTCTCTCTCTATCTATCTATCTATCTATCTATCTATCTATCTATCTAAACTATGCTCAAAGCCCAAGAAGATTAGCAATTTCAATTTTGATAGGCATAGTTTGTCTCTCTCTTTCTGTGTATATAGTATTTTTTAAAAACCTGAAGCAGGTTTCCTTAGTAGCAACATCTATGCTTTGTACCTTTTATGATGTAATAAGTACTCAAAACAACCATAAGGGGATAAACTATTGTGTTTACAGCAGAGATCAAACAGCTATGCAGTTCAGTGCTTTAGTTCAATTGACTTCTTTGGAAACCAGAAGTGTTCCTGAGAATAATTTGGTGAGATAGCCCTTTTGGGGATTTACTACTGGGATTTACAGGTAGAAATACTGTTGCACAAAAGAAAACTCCCTGTGGGAAGAAAACTAACATATCAGGAAGATAAATATAACTTTTCCCCAGTTCCACACTAGCTTTTAGAAATCACTTTTAATATGTATTGCATTTAGTTGGCATTTGTTACAATAAAGCCACTAAAAGTGACAAAGTAAGGTAAAATATTCTGAAATAAATTAATATTTATGTATGGTTATATAGTATAACATAGACATATGTATGCATGGGATGAAAACGCATCGTCCCTCCAACCCTATTATTTTGTAGAAAATCAAAAATTCTTTGCCTTATATTTATCAATGTGTGTCCAGCCACCTTTCAGAAATTCTACACTTAGTGCAGTTTGACACCTCTTTAGTTGGCTCATTACTATGACATCCTAAGAATTGTAATTTGGTGAGGCACTAGCCCTCTTTAGCAGAGACAGTTAAATACCGTGTAAAACTAAAGCTCCGGTAATTCCGTAACATTGAATTATAGCAGTTAAAGTGACATCATACTGCATTAATTCTACAGTGCAGATGTATTCTTGGGGCAGATTTACACTGACCTCTTAGAGTCAGCCCTGTATCAGCTAAACTCAACACGGTGCTGATTAGATCTGTTTTCCTTTGGTACCTTCAGTACCTTTGGGAGCCTATAATAGTAAGGACCCTCCTGGTACAAACACTATCCACAACTAAAACAAGCAGGAGCCAATCTCAGCTCTTCCTTTGCTTTTCAGCATCACAATTTAACCTTTTTTATTAATCCCAGCAAAGAAAAAGAAATCCCTCATTGCTTGAAAATGACTACCAGTTACTTCTCCTCTAGAGAACAGAGTAGAAACAGCTGTAAGGAAGCATTAAACCTAAAGCAAAAAGGAGATTGAAGCATGCCAGGAAAAAAGATAGGTTTTTTAAAGGAAGCCCAGGGAGGATAGCTCCAGGAGGTCATTGTTGTTCCTTTCCTGGACCTGGGTAAGCCTCCTTATATGCCTTGGAAAGAGTGTGTGGGCAGGCTCAGGAGAGAAAGTGTGCGCACCTGCCTGGAGCGTGTCTCCTCCTCTAGAGTAGAAACAGCTTTAAAGCCCCCTTAAAGCATGTACACTGTCCTGCAGCACAATCTCCTCTAGAGTACAAACAGCTTTAAGAAGCCTCCTTAAATGCCTTGGAAAGAGTATGTGGCATGGGAGAGAAAGTACATGTGCCTGCCTGCAGTGCCTCTCCTCTAGAGTAGAAACTGCTTAAATGCCTAAAATAATGAGAAGGAGAGTCTGGGGGCCACCCCCACACACAAACATACATAATGGACCGGATAGAAAACTAATTTTTCAGCACCCCAGAGCAAAAACAGATATTTGCCCTCTTGAATTTGGGAATTCGGGCTCCTGAAAAATGGATCAGGGCCCCACCAAAAACCGGGACATCGAAATGGATTGCGGTTTACCTGGAATGCACAAACCTAGTCCTGATTCAGTTTAACCTGGAAGAAGGCCAGGTCAAGCTAATGTAAGGGAACACCCAAATCTTTTAATTCAGGATTCAGCTTCTCCCCTGAATTAGGAGCATAAAGTCATCTGGTCCAGCTCCTCAATGGAATTGGGCACAGCTGTATTGAAAGCCATTTGATGGTCCCTCTGATGAGGTGGCTCAGCGATGTGGGATTGCAGTATAATGCAATTTGAAGTAAGCTTGAGAGTAGGCTGTCCGCAAAACATAGACCCCCCCCCCAATGCACATTACAGTGTGCATTAAGTCAGAAACTAATTTTGAATAAGATTATACACCTTAATCTGAAGTTTTACAATTCAGATACATCATGTGACCTCAGTTATTTAACCAGCATTCCTTTTAATGGCACGATGGTACACACAGAGAATGAAGGAAATGTCTAAAATTACTCAAAGATCTGCAGACGTATGAAAGGTTTTCAACAAAATAACCATCCGGAGAAAAGACCCTGTATCACACAGGAAGTGGGGTGAGTTCAACCAACCAGGAGCATCCTCTGTTTCAACATTTTATTGCCAGCTTCAGTTGCAGTTGTATATTGTGCAGAGAAGACACAATTTGGAGAGGAGGGGAGCTTGTGTGAAGGCCCATGGAAAGTTGAACTGTCGTTTACAAATACAAACTCCAGATCCTCCCATTTATATCTCAAAATCTGGTTCTTGAGAATCATCCATGTGGAAGTACTGTATGGCGACTTTTCTCTAAAACATTCTATCATGATCATTTATGGGTTTCAAGGTATTAACATTTCCTGCAGAAATCAAATAAAGCTCCATAATGAAGAAAGGATATTAAATATAAATCATTTGATGTTATTTCTCCGCCATAATGAAGATAAATGAATCAATGTTTAGATTTTATACATCTCAGTAAAATTATGATAAATGTTTCTTTGGCATAATTTGAACACTAATAAAATAGTGTTTTGCAAGATACTTTGTGACAATATCCTGTACATAATTTCTTTTTGGCCTTGGAATTCAAAATAAAGATGCAAAATAATTGCCAGCTCATTAATTTATATATAGAGGACATAAATTAAAGACTTTTATGAAACATGTGAGGGTTTTATGAAACGCTTGCTGAAAGTCTCATGATTGTCTTTTTAATGAGGGTGAAAGCCTTCAGCTCCTTGCTCTGTAGTTAAATGAGTGGAATTATTTTTGTCCGCAATGTGTTATGACTCTAGATTTTGTCTGCAATGTGCTATGACTCTTGATGGTTTTCTAATAAGATCGTAGTATTTTATTTGCTATTGAGATTCAACTCACTTTGCTATCCAATACATACATGTCTGGCATCTCTTTGAAGCGATCTCTGTCTGTACAGATATTATAAATAAATGTATATACAAAGGAGATGTTTAAACAAAATTGCACAGTTAAATCTGAAGTTTTCTACAACCAACACAGTTGGACCGCTTCATGTATAATAATGGTCAACTCAGTTATCAAAGCAGCAGTTTTTATGTAGATCCATATTTAGTTTGACTCCTACCCACCAGCCTGCCCTTATCTTAAGATCTTATGGAGAACCCTTCTCTGTGTAATAATTATAGCAGGAACACAGATAATGTGAGCTCTTCAGAAAAAGGGGTTTCTCAGGGTCAATATAGTCAATAATTACAAAGCTTGTCCTCTACTGTTAACATATTTCCCTTTTCAAAAAGGAGTTTCTTCAGAAAAGAATACTTCAGAAATCATATTTGCAAATTAAGCCCTTACTTACTTCCCAGTGACCAACCAGAAAACAGAGGAGGACAAAACTAATGTTTGAGTGAAAGCATGTGCTATGATAGCTAGACATATTTTTGTCAAGGAAGAATAACTTAGGCGATCCCTCGTTATCTGAGTAGGATTGTTCTCCAACCCCATTTAGACTACTGCAATGCTCTCTACGTGGCGTTGCCTCTGAAGACTACCCGGAAGCTTCAATTAGTCCAATGAGTGGCAGCCAGATTGCTAACAGGAGCGGGGTACAGGGAGCATATGACTCCTCTGTTATGCCAGCTCCACTGGCTGCCAATTAGCTTCCGAGCACAATTCAAAGTGCTGGTTTTGACCTATAAAGCCCTAAACGACTCCGGCCCAGTTTACCTGTCCGAACGGATTCTCCCCTATGAACCATCAAGGTTACTAAGATCTTCCGGAGGGGCCCTGCTCTCGGTCTCACCACCCTTGCAATCGCGTCTGGTGGGGACGAGGGACAGGGCCTTCTCGGTGGTGGCTCCTCAGCTTTGGAACTCCCTCCCACTAGAGATTAGATCTGCTCCCTCCCTCCTGACCTTCAGGAAACTAATAAAGACCTGGCTTTGGAACGTGCCATTTGAGGACTGACTCTATTTGGTAATGGGGAGGGGGAAGCTTAATTGTTTTCAGTCAAACATAAGACCTCATCAGATGGGGCTGAATTGGGTGGCACACGGTGGTTTGCCTTCCCTTTTGCCACAGAGCTTGCTGGCTCCCATCCCACGATGCCGGGGCTTCGTAGCAAAAGGGAACTAGTGGCAACACAGAAGGCTTCCGATGTTGAATTGCATTAACGGGAGAAAGGCAGGCAGCAGATTCTTTCCCCTCTTGAATGGGGGCTGGGGTAAGTCGGGTGATGTGGTGTATGGGGCAATGGGTCCCCCCTGCGGGGCACTGGCAGATCCGCTATGATCCATGGTGATTCCAACAGCACATATGATGAGTTCCTAAGTAGTGTCTAAGCCCCAGAAGGGTAGAATATAAGGTTTTGATTGTATTATGAAAAGATGAATTTTAAATAAGGAAGTGCCCAACTAGGATTATTTTCATTCCTGTAAGTTCAGTGCATTTACATTTACATTTACATAGACCAGTGTTTCTCAACCTTCCATGACCCCTTAATACAGTTCCTCATGTGGTGACCCCCAACCATAAAATTACTTTCGTTGCTACTTCATAATTGTAATTTTGCTATTGTTATGAATCATAATGTAAATATCTGATATGCAGGGTGTATTTTCATTCACTGGACCAAACTAGGCACAAATACCTGATAAGCCCAAATTTGAATACTGGTGGGACTGGGGGAGATTGATTTTGTCATTTGGGCATTGTAGTTGCTGGGATTTATAGTTCAGCTACAATCAAAGAGGATCCTAAACTCCACCAGTGATGGAATTGAACCAAARTTGGCACACAGAACTCCCATGATCAACAGAAAATGCTGGAAGGGTTTGGTGGGCATTGACCTTGAATTTTGGAGTTGTAGTTCACCTACATCCAGAAATCACTGTGGACTCAAACAATGGTGGCTSTGGACCAAACTTGGCACAAGTACTCAATATGCCCAAATGTGAACACTGGCGGAGTTTGGGGAAAATAGACCTTGACCTTTGAGAGTTGTAGTTATTGGGATTTATAGTTCACCRACAATCAGAGTATTCTGAACTCCACCAACGATAGAATTGGGCCAAACTTGGCACACAGAACCCCCATATTAACAGAAAATACTGTGTTTTCTGATGGTCTTTGGCGACCCCTCTGATGCCCCCTTGCGCCCCCCCCCCAGGTTTAGAAATGCTGACATAGACTTACAGCAGTTGTTTGTCTGCCAAATTATGTGCTAGCATGTGCAGATGATATGGAGAGTCTACACATCCTTGATTGTTCTTCATATGCTTGGTATCCAGGAATATAAAGTCCTGAATGCCTGAATAAACTACATATAGGGGAGCCTGTCCCATTCCTGAGTCTGGGTACATCTACACTGTAGAATGGATGCAGTTCAATGCTATAGAATTTTAGGATTTGTATTTTGGTGAGGCAACACCACTCTTTAGCACAGGAGGTTAAAAATCTTCCAAAACTGCAATTCCCATGATTTCATAGCATTAGGCCATGGCAGTTAAAGTGGTGTCAAACTGCAGTAATTCTACAGTAGAGATCAGGCCTGTCCAACCTGTGGCCCTCCAGGTTCTTGGGCCCTATATACGCTGCAATTTGAAACATTTACCAACTATTAGGAATTGAAGTCCAAAACACCCGGAGTGCCAAAGTTTCCCCATGCCTGGTGTATTTATTTGCTTTATTTCTATACCGCATTTTTCAGCCCAGTCAGGTGTAGACTTATATAATGTAGTTTAACTACATTGAATTTCATTATATGAGTTTACACTTACTATATAATGCATTTCTGAACTGCAGTACATGTCAGTGTAGATACAGCCTTGGACTTCAGTTCCCAGCATTCCCAACCATTGGACAAGCTAGCTAGGTCTTCTGGAAGTTGGAGTCCCAAACACCTGGACAGGTTGTGCAGACCTGGCAGAGATGAAGCCTCTGCCAGTGCTGAGAACTTAACCATGTCCTTTTAGGATTATTTTATCACACATGAATATCCAATGAAAACTATTTTAGAAAGTGGGATGGGGAGGAAACTTCATTCAGCTATTTCTATTTTGAGAACCGAGTGTATATATTCCAAATGTTCAGCACAAACCATTTAACTCAGGTTTCTGTGGGATGCTTGGAAATGTTGCAGTATGTTCTAAATTGTGATTTAACACCAAAATACTAATGCAAACGGTGTATTCTTAGGAGCATTTCAGATTAAAATTCCATCTGGAAATTCCCTGCTTGGCAGCGTCTAACAAAACTGGGGTTTAGTACCTGATGTATCCAAGACTGGAGCAGCAGAAGAAACTGAAGGAACTCAACAGGGATGCTATAAAACAATTACATAATATATTGATTTTTTTACAGAAGTACTGAAGCTAAGTAAGTTTTTCTTGATATGATGGCAGTGGCAGAGGTAGATTGGCACTGCCGCAGCTTTTTCAGGGCCTTTTTCATTCAGCCTAGCACAGTAAAGCACCTTTATGGCATAATTGTAGGAGTTCGATATGTCAACTTTCCTATCAGTGTGTACAGGACTTTATAGTCCTGAATAGTGATGGTGGGAGAGAAGAAAACAGCTGGCAGAAAGCATCCACTTTTTTGTGCAATAGGAGACATCTGTGTGAGCAACAAGAATTTTGGATATTAGCAGCAGGAATGTTAAAGATAATTTTACATCAGAGGAGAGCAAATATGCCTTAAATCCTCCAGACTTTCTTACAAAGTCCTGGTATGGGTGGGTATTTTTTTTGGGGGGGGGGGGTAATTTCTTGAATACCTCCAGAAACATGCATTCGCATTTTAAACACATTGTATGAAAGTTATTTAACACTGAGACATCTGTTTTTCAAAATCAAAAATGGACTTCTATTGTTTGGTTTAGGACATTTTTGGCCATATCTGCAGTTCCTGCAGAGAAGTGACCTCCTTTAAACCATCTGAAATTGTCCCTCCATGGTGTATATTCTTGTCCTCTTGTTTTGTCTATGGCCCCTTCTACACTGCCATATAAAATCCAGATTATCTGCTTTGAACTTGATTATCTACTTTGATAATCTGAATTATATGGCAGTGTAGAAGAGGCCTGTGTCTATGCACATGAACTGAAAAGCGAGGTTGCTAGTTTTCTATTGTTAGAAAACAACAGCAAATGAGTCTGCTGTTGCTTTTGATGTTTGTTTATTATTATTTATGCTGTTTTATGCTATTTTAATTTGTTATTGTTCTGTTTTTAATTGTATGTTGCCTTGGGCTTGGCCCCATGTAAGCTGCCCCGAGTCCCTTCGGGGAGATGGAGGCAGGGTAGAAAAATAAAGTTCTTCTTCTTCTGAGAAGGGGTGATGAAGGATATTCTGCTTTTCCATGTCCTCCCTCCTTCCTCACACTATTGCCCCAGTTGATGTCACTGGAGGAGGCAGTTAGATAGAATGAATAGTAGCATAGAAATAGAGCAATTATAACAGGATCATTTCAATGGGTTGTTGTAGGTTTTTTTGGGCTGTATGGCCATGGTCTAAGCAGGGGTCCTCAAACTTTTTAAACAGAGGGCCAGGTCACAGTCCCTCAAACTGTTGGAGGGCCGGATTATAATTTGAAAAAAAAACATGAATGAATTCCTGTGAAAACTGCACATATCTTATTTGTAGTGCAAAAAACACATAAAAACAATACAATAATTAAAATGAAGAACAATTTTAACAAATATAAACTTATTAGTATTTCAATGGAAAGTGTGGGCCTGCTTTTGGCTGATGAGGTAGGATTGTTGTTGCTGTTGTGTGCTTTCAAGTCGTTTCAGACTTAGGTTGACCCTGAGCGAGGGCCGGGTAAATGACCTTGGAGGGCCACATCCGGCCCCTGGGCCTTAGTTTGAGGACCCCTGGTCTAGAGACAAAGGAGAGAATGCCTCTAGACCATGGCCATACAGCCCGAAAAAACCTACAACAACCCAGTGATTCCGGCCATGAAAGCCTTCGACAATACATAGGATCATTTCAGCTTAAAATGTAGTAATCAAATATAGGAACTTGGGTTCAGATCATGATTAGGGAGCATCTATCAAGGAATTGTCAATCAAATGCACAACAAAACATCCACGTCTTCAATTCCTTATTGAATGTGGATAGGGAGGGTGCCAGCCTAATCTCCCTGGGGAGGGAGTTCCAGAAATGAGGGACCACCATCAAGAATGCTCTTTCCTTCCTCCCCACCAACCGTGCCTGAGATGGGGGTGGGAGTGAGAGATGAGCAGCCCCGGAAGATCTTAAGAACAGTGTGGGCCCATTGGGGAGGATGCAGTCACAAAGATAGGCAGGTCCTGAACCGTTTAGAGCTTTATAGGTGATAACCTGCACCTTGTTTTGGAACCGGAAACTTATCGGCAGCCAGTGGAGCTGTTTAAACAGGGGGATTGACCACTCCCTGTAACTTGCTCAAGTTAACAACCTGGCCACTGACCTTTGTACCAATTGTAGTTTCCAAACTGTCTTCAAGGGTATCCCCACATAGAGTGCATTATAGTAGTCCAATCTTGAGATAACTAAGACGTGGACCACCAGAGCACCCTGTCACCCCAGCCAATTTCACCAGGTGACAGCCAACACATATGACCTGTATTATGGCTGGAGACTACCACAACACAGAAGGTGGGAGGGGACAGTGAAACATTAGATGGCAATGGGAGCAGTTGCAGCTGGTTCCAGAAGGCCTCAAATAGGGGGTTAGTCTGAATTCTGGACCAGAGAGCTCTAGCCCAACAATATAAACTTTCCTGCAGTTTTCATTTTAAATACCATCTATTACACTGCATGCAATTAGAAACTAAAAAGGACATAGTTCGAGGAAAGAAAGAGCCTTGGTGAGGTCAGACTGGAAGTTGAGAGATCCGGCTTCAAGTCAAGCCTCCCACTGTATCCATCAATTACTGGGTGACCTGGGGTCAACCCAACCCCTGTTGAGAAATCAGGGATGTCTATTAGCTATTCTTCAATGTGCTTTATAAATGCCAACTTCAAAAAATGTCCTGTCCCCCCCCCCCCCCCCGGGAAATATGATCAGCTACATTCATGCAATGTCTAGCCCACATTCATATCCTATATGTTTTCCTCTCCCCACTTTTTCTTTCTACTTAGACTTTTTATTTAATTGCAGCTATACCTCTTAAAATAATTGGTGAGAGGAACAGAGGGAGAGGGAAATCAAGGGCTTTAAAACCGCAAAGATTGATGGCAGGTATTCAGCATAGTAATAGCAAAACTGAAAATCAAATGAAGTAAATCAATAAAGGAAAGGGTTTTTTTTAAAAAAAACCCCTCATAGACATATTTACTGCAGCTGTTCAGTCTATATCTGTACGTCTGTTTAATGCTCTGTTTAAAAATCAATCAGCCAACACACACACAAAATAACATTTGAAATGAAATAGAATCAAGTTTTAGTGGATTGTTGATCAATGTAAATGACCACAGGAAAAAATGAAATAAAAACAAAATGGTTGTTACACGTGTCAGTAGGAAACCATAACCAATTGGGTTTTAAAAAATGACCTGGGGGAATAGGATAATTCCGGTGATGCAGAAGTCCATCACAAATAGTGTAAGGGGAGTTGCCCTTTCGTGCGAGCTTGGTGAGTTCTTGACATCCAGCTTGAGTGAAAGTATTAGAGGTTTGATGTTCATTGGATTGCTCCAGGATGTTGGAAGATTCTGTGCTGCAGCCACCAAAATTCTTTGGGCAGAGATGGTTAAGACTGGTTTAGATCATATAGTGCCATATTTGACTCTTTAACCAAGGGTCAATTTTCAGGCAAATCCAGAGCCTTCAAGGTTCCAGGATGCTTTGCTCTGGCCAAGTCCTCCAGGATTTCATCTGCTAGGCCTTCTTGGACCTGGTCCATCAGAGTAACTTCATTCAATTTCAGATCCTGCTTCTAGTAGTGGAAAACAGAGACAACCACAGTCAGTCTGCCTTGGTGTAAGCACCAAATATAGTGGATGACAGTGGCAGACTTCTGATGGTTTTCATAGACTGATCACAACTTTGCTGTGAACTCAACATAGCTGTTCAAATGCAGACTGGCCAGCAAAAGGTAGAGGTAGCTCATTTGGCAGCAGGGCCTGATCAGAAACCTCACTTTGAGTGAAATTTGGAAAATCATATAGTTGCATGTAGAGCTCGCATTGTGTTACAAAGGCAGGAGATATATATATATATATATATATATATATATATATATATATATATATATATTGGAGCACCATTAAATTCTTGAGTTGGGACAATATGGCATTTACGTTTAGTGTAGTTAGAATTAATGGCTATTGCACTCCTAGTTGTTAAACTTGGGCCTGTACAGCAGCCACTACAGCAGTACGTTGATTGTCCTGCTCTGTGAGAGTCTGATTCTCCAGTAACACAGCCTCTGTAACCAAGGACAAGTTGTTGGGCTGGATTCAGTTTGTCCTATTCTCGACACTGATCAATAGTTTAAATTGCCAAAATCAGCGGTCGTAGAAGCAAATTGTATCCAATATCAAATAGTTCGGGCTCAAAAGTTGTAAATCAGACCAGAGTCCAATACTCATAAATCAAATACTTACAAGAACCAGTGTTGAGAGTTGAACTCAAGTTGAATCTCACAGTTTATCTTGAGAAAACTCCCTGTTTGCAAAGGCTCATGCCATGCCCACATTCCAGATCATTTTTAAGAAGGGTGTCTCACAGTTGTGCTACCTCCATGTCAAAATGTAGCCACCTGTGAGGGATGGTCTGGACTAAACAGTGAAGTCTTTGGCCCTTTCTACACTGTCAAATAAAATCCAGATTATCTGATTTCACCTGGATTATATGGCAGTGTAAACTCATATAATCAGTTCTGGCCCAGTTTATTTGTCCAAACTTATCTTCCGCTACGATCCATCTAGGACCCTAAGATAATCTCGGGAGACCCTGCTCGTTGTCTCCCCATCATTGCAATCACATTTGGTGGGAACAAGGGACAGGGCCTTTTCTGTGGTGGCCCCTCAGCTGTGGAACTCTCTCTCAAGTGAAATTAGATCTGCTCCATCTCCCCTGACCTTTCGGAAACAAGTAAAATCCTGGCTATGGGATCAGACCTTTGCAGACTAGCAAAGTTACGGTTTTAATGGACTTGACAGAGTGCTTTTAGGACAATGACTTAAATCGACGACTGTTTGACTGTTTGAATGTTTTTATACTGTTTTTATATTGTTTTTATTTAAATTGTATATTTATACTTTTGGTTGTGGGCATCATGGTGTGCCGGTTTTTAGCTGCCCTGAGTCCCTCTGTGGACGTAGAGATAGGACGGGATAAAAATGTCCAAAATAAATAAATAAATAATCATTTTAAAAGAAAATAATGTAACTCTGCTTTGATAATCAGGATTATATGGTAGAAGGTGCCTTACTTTTTCTCTGGAACCAGGGGTGTCTTTCTTCCAGTTTCTCTTACTGTTATGAATCTTGCTGAACTGAGGGAGGATTCTGCGTCAACTCCAGTATCGTCTGCTTCATCTTCTGAAGAAAATGAAAACCCTGGGGGAAGGAAACTATATCACTGCTCAGCTACTTTGTTCCTAATTAATTCTCTCTTACCAGAGGTGTCATTTGTATGCCTCTGGGAAAAGCCTAACAGGTCCCACATTTTGGGGCCCTGAGTTTCAGAAGGTGTGAGCAGCCACCTCAAAGCTCCTCTTTCATGTCTTCACCAAACTAGCATGTGGTAGTAGCAGGACTGAGAGAAAGCCCTTCCCTGTGGATTTTAAGATGCTGGCCTGTTCATATGGGAAAATATGACATTTCAAATACTCTGGACCTAAACCATATAGGACTTTGATTTGTGCCCAGGAATGAACCTGTAACCAGTAGTTATATCAAGGGAGTTATATGTTCCGTGTAACTGGACCTGGTCAACATTCTGCCTGCAGCAAGTTTTTGACCAGTGTCCAAAGGCAGCCCTATATAGATTTCATTATGGTATCCAGAGGGCATGTATTTGGCATGTACCAATGTAGCCAGATCTGATGTCTCAATGAATGGGTAAAGCTAGCACACTGGTTTTAACTGTGTAAATGCACTTCTGGACATTGCTGAAAACTGGGCATCCAGGCTCAGAGCTGAGACACCCAAGTTGTGAGCTTTGTTAGACAAGTTAGATAAAGTTATATTACAAATATTGGCTAGGAAACTCCTCATTATTCTCTAAGCTTGGCAGTAACAGCAACAACAGCAAGGGGCTACTTAATTTTAATTTGTTTATGACCACTGTGCAAAGGGATTCCGCTATTGCATAATAGCGCACTGTAAGCATGCTGGCCTCCCTCTAGTACAATGCAATGTCAGCTCTGAGAGCACAGCATCTCTCAGGGAGAAATGTAACATAAAATGTGCTTTGGGTTGCAGTTATAAAAGGGGTATTTCAATTTTTCAGAGCTTTAGCAATGGAAAGGTCAGATAATGACAACAACTATGTTTACTAATCTGTAGTGACTTCCACATTTGGCTCACGATATAACATTTAAAGCATCAACAAAACCTAGCCACATGATAGTTGGCACTATGCTTATTTTTCTGACAAGGATGCTGGAATATAGAAAGGCCAAAATCAAATTATCCAAAGGCATAAGCTGTTGGAGAAACACATTAGGTCCACAACTCAAAACAAAGAAAAGACATTAGACTTTTAGTGGTGCGACTGCATTTGTAAGTTTTCTCATAAGTGAATGTGTGTAATTTGCAGGCTTTTCAATGCAATCATCTTTTCAACCTTTCAAAAACCATTTGACCACAACAATGGTCAACAGACCATTAGATGGCATATAAAAATACATATTAAAAACAGTAAAGTAAAAATCATATTAAGAATAATTACTACCATATAGTTTGAAATATAAAATATCATTTATTATGATATTTATAATAATCATAGTGGGTATTTATGATAATACCCACTATTTAAAACAGAATTAACTATTATTTGGCTATTCCCTGGAAAAAGTACATGACTTCTAATATCCTGCTTTGTTATTTTCATGAGTCATTATCCTGCTAACCCCAAAATAATATTGAATATAGAGGTGTTGGTTAAAGCTATTAGAGCAACCTAAATGTAACATTGCGGTCATGAGATAAACCTGGTTGTTATAGAGTATATAGGTACGGATTTTGGCATCCGAGAAGAAAAAGTTTGCAACCACTTCTGTTACAGTTTTTATTCAGAATCTCCTCATAAATACACCAACTACCTGTGATGGTGCATGTGGCGCCACATACATTTAGAACTGTTAGTTGCAGGATTTAAACTGCCATTTTATTCCTGTCTACCTTGTATATGTATAGTTAAATTTCATTGGTTATTATAGCTGTCAATTTATTGTTGTTGTGCACCAATTGGCTTGTTTCCCCAGTTCATTTGTTTAGGCTCCGCCCCTTCCAAGGGAGAAAGGAAAGGTATCTCTCTCACCTTTTTTACCTCAGAAAAAGACTCATTGGATGGACGTGTGCAAAGCTTGGCCCAAAGCCCCTGGTCAAGGCATTTTTTACTACCAATTCTTAGGTTTTTACCCCTGAGTCTTATTCTTTATGTTCAAACCTCCTGAACGAAATTGTGAAGACCTCAGGCGCCTTCATTCCAGTTCTTTGGCACCATAGGAAGGTCTTGTCCTTCAATTTAGGCCACTGAACTGGGGTTGTGGTTTGCTCCGGCATTCACAACCATTGAGAGAGAGGGAACAGGAAAAGCTTCTCAGCTTATAACTCCTAGGACCCTGGACTTTAGAGTTTATAAAGTGTTTTTCCCTGCTGAAATATCAAGTTTGTGCCTAAGAAAGAGAACTAACTGTTAACAATAAACACCATTTCGAGTCACTTGTTGTGTTCTGGTCCTTGGGAGTTCCAGTTTCCCTAAAGGAGGGCAAGAAGCAATCCCCTGGGGAAAGATGTCACGTCCATGCCTCTCTATAGCCCCAGGCGCGACGGCACACTACCAGTTCAGACATCTCACTGGGAGCTCAAGCAGAGGAGTTATAATTAGTATCAGTCATTCATCCTGATACAGTGAAGACATCTGCCCTTGTGCTATGCTACTCTGCTGCTGAGTATGCATGCCCAGTGTGGAACACATCTCACCACGCTAAAACAGTGGATGTCGCTCTTAACGAGACATGCGATATTATCACAAGGTGTCTGCGCCCTACACCACTGGAGAAATTACACTGTTTAGCCAGTATTGCACCACCTGACATCCACCAGGGAGTAACAACCAATAGTGAAAGGGCCAAGGCAGTGACATCTCCAGCCCACCCCCTGTTTGGGTATCAGCCAGCATGCCAACGACTTAAATCAAGAAATAGTTTTCTAAGATCCAAGAGGATTAAAAGCCAGTGTTAGTAAATATGGCCAAAACTAGTTGCAAAAAGGAGGAAGAAGTACATAAGAAGCAATATCAGTCAGGACAACAAGAGTCTATGCTCTGTTCACAACCAGACAGAAATATTTGAATGGGTTATTTATTTAATACACTTGTATACCGCTAATATCTCAGCCTAAGTCGGCGACTCATTGCGGTTTACAACAATTAAAAACAATATACAATTTAAAACAACAACACATAGACAATACAAATTATTGGGCCACCAATAATAATACCATGTATCTCGTCACTAAAATCACAGTCCAGAATTCGTCATCCATAATTAACCAGTCCTTAGTCCATAAAATTCGGTGGTAACAGACTAACCGAATGCTTGTTTAAACAACCATGTTTTTAGTGTCTTCCGAAAGGCCATCAACGAAGAGGCTGATCGTATCTCTATAGGGAGGGTGTTCCAAAGCCGAGGGGCCACCACAGAAAAGGCCCTGTCTCTCGTTCCCACCAGCCGCACTTGGGAAGCCGGTGGGATAGAGAGCAGGGACTCTCCAGAAGATCTTAGGGTCCTGGTGGGCTGATAGGCTGAGATACGTTCGGATAGATAAGTTGGGCCAGAACCGTTTAGGGCTTTAAAGGCCAAAACCAGCACTTTGAATTGAGCCCGGTAGCATATCGGCAGCCAGTGGAGCTGGTGCAGCAGAGGAGTTGTGTGCTCCCAGCGCCCCGCTCCTGTTAGTACCATGGCTGCCGCCCGTTGGACTAGTTGGAGCTTCCGGGCTGTCTTCAAAGGCAACCCCACGTAGAGAGCGTTGCAGTAATCAAGGCGGGATGTAACCAGAGCATGGACTACCGTGGCTAAGTCGGACTTCCCAAGGTATGGTCGCAGTTGGCGCACAAGTTTTAATTGTGCGAATGCTCCCCTGGTCACCGCCGAAACCTGGGGTTCCAGGCTCAGAGATGAGTCCAGGATCACACCCAAACTGCGAACCTGCGTCTTCAGGGGGAGTGCGACCCCGTCCAACACAGGCTGTAACCCTATACCCTGTTCGGCCTTGCGACTAACCAGGAGTACCTCTGTCTTGTCTGGATTCAATTTCAATTTGTTCGCCCCCATCCAGACCGTCACAGCGGCCAAGCACCGGTTCAGGACCTCGACAGCCTCCTTAGTAGCAGGTGGAAAGGAGTGACAGAGTTGGACATCATCTGCGTACAGATGACATCGCACTCCGAAACTCCGGATGATCTCGCCCAGCGGCTTCATGTAGATGTTAAACAACATGGGAGACAGTATTGAACCCTGAAGAACCCCACAAGACAAAGGTTGTGGGGTTGAACAGGAGTCTCCCAGTAACACCTTCTGAGACCGACCCTCGAGGAATGAGCGGAGCCACTGCAGAACAGTACCTCCAAGACCCATCCCCGTGAGGCGTCCCAGAAGGATACCGTGGTCGACGGTATCGAAGGCCGCTGAGAGGTCGAGCAGCACCAACAGGGACACACTCCCCCTGTCGAGCTCCCGACGCAGATCATCCACTAAGGCGACCAAGGCTGTCTCGGTACCATGCCCCGGCCTAAAGCCAGACTGTGCCGGATCCAGATAATCAGTGTCTACCAAGAATACCTGGAGTTGTGAGGCCACCACACGTTCCATGACTTTGCCCAAAAAGGGAAGATTGGAAACAGGCCGATAGTTGACGAATTGAGTGGGGTCCAGTGATGGTTTCTTCAACAGCGGTTTTATCACAGCTTGCTTTAAGCTGGCTGGAATTTTGCCCTCCCGAAGGGAGGCATTAACCACCACCTTCACCCACTCGGCCAATCCCCCTCTGGCCTCCTTTAGAAGCCAGGATGGGCAGGGGTCTAGGATGCATGTGGTAGCTCTCATTCCTCCAAGCACCTTGTCCACATCCTCGGATTGAACCAATTGAAATGAATCCATCAAAACCGGACAAGCAGATGCTCGTGTTACATCCTCAGTCGGCCGTTAATATGGTATCCAGTCCAGAGCGGATCAAAGCGACTTTGTCTGCGAAGAACCGAGCAAAAGCTTCACAGCGAGCTGCCGAGTCCTCAGGGCACCCGTCCTGAGTGGAGGGTTTTAATAAGCCTCTGACAACTCGGAACAGTTCAGCCGGACGGTTTTTTGCAGATGCAATAGTGGCCGCAAAGAAAGTTTTCTTTGCGGCCTTTATTGCCGCGGCATATGCCCTTAAAAAGGACACAAACCGTGTTCGATTTGGCTCGCCCGGATTCGAACGCCACACGCTCTCTAGTTCCCTCTTCTTTCGCTTCAACGCTGCCAGCTCCTCGGTAAACCAAGGAGCTGGTTTAGCTCGGCTACTTGAGAGGGGACATTCTGGAGCGATCGTGTCTATTGCCCTAGTCATCTCCCCATTCCAGAGAGCGACCAGAGCATCAACAGGATCACCAACCGAGGTGGCGGGAAATTCCCCAAGAGCCATCAGGAATCCATCCGGATCCATAAGCCTCCTGGGGCGGACCAATTTAATGGGTCCTCCACCTCTGCAGAGGTTAGGGGGTGCAGTGAGTCTAAAGCTGACCAGGTGGTGGTCGGTCCACGGCAACGGAGAGATGGATAACTCCTCAACACCGCCACCTTCCTCCCATCCCTGGCAGAAAACCAAGTCCAATGTGTGTCCAGCACTGTGGGTGGGGCCAGATACCTGTTGGGACAGCCCCATGGTTGCCATGGCAGACATGAAGTCCTGAGCCGCTCCCGATAAGGCGGCCTCGGCATGGACATTGAAGTCCCCCAGCACAAGCAGCCGTTGGGACTCCAATGCCAGGTCCGAGACCACCCCCGCTAGCTCAGTCAGGGAGACTGTAGTGCAGCGAGGTGGACGGTACACTAACAGAATCCCTAATCTGTCCCGGTCACCCACCCTCAGGTGGACGCATTCAAAATTTGTTGACTGCGGGATGGGGGCCCTGGTCAGAAGAATGGAATCTCTGTAGACCACTGCAACTCTGCCTCCCCGCCCTCCGGATCTCGGCTGGTGCTGCACAGAGAAGCCTGGTGGGCAAAGCTGGGTTAAATTTACACCTCCCGCTTCGTCCAACCAGGTCTCTGTGATGCACACCAGATCTGCCCGTTCATCCAGGATTAAATCCTGGATGAAAGTTGTTTTACCGTTGACAGATCTGGCGTTCAACAGCACCACTTTCAATCCGGAGGGACCGCCATCCTGGTTACACCAACTTGTCATATCAGGAGACCGCTTTGGAATTACTAACGTTGTTCCCCGCCCCCGTTCCCTAGGTCGAATTAAAGGTCTCCCTTTCCCGTATCTCCCCCTCCCCACCACGACTTCTATGGGGGCTCCCTGGTTAGCGGAACCCTCTCCCTCCTCCATGACGCATTGAACGGCCACAGTATCAACAAACAATTCATTATTAACTATATGATATGTTGTGGCTTCAGATTGCCATAGTCCTACCTTCCATCCACTTTCCACTCCTGCTTTGTTAAACTCAGATCTTACAGATCTATTCCGTTCCCACTCTCCACCATAAACAATCAACAACAAAATTAACAATTGCCAGGGCAATGTCATGAGTGGTAGCTGTTAAGCGCTGTCGGAGGAGTTTTCCTAAGGTTCTTAAAGTGCAGATGATCGTTCAAGATGGTATAATTAACTAGAGTGCAATGGCTTTCTTACTCAGCTTTAAAGTGCTAAATAAAGTGCGTCATGGAGGACTTAACTTCAAACGCTAGATGGTTCGTTGGATCAATTAAAGTGCTGAAGCTCAATAAATTATTGGCCCAATTTAACCACAGAGGTAGTCAATTAAAGTGCTGATCGGGTAAAGTGCTAAAATCACATAAAATAATAGTACATTTGCTTATTAGCAGTACAACTATTAGTTCTTAGAATCTCCGTTCAAACACTGAAATAGTTATTGTTATTAACACAATGAGGGTCGTCAGCACTATCAGCGATGGTTAACAACGTCAGAGAAGGTTATATTGAGAAGGGCGGAATATAAATGTTTTAAATAAAATAAAATAAACATCTGGAGAGCCATACATTCCTCACCAAGGATTGGCACATTTTGAAGATAGGCAGATTGCTAAACCTGCAGCCTTGGAAACTCTCTAGACATATGCTTCTGTATCAACTTCCATCAGTATGTAACATGTGCTCATTTGAGTAGGTTCTCTCCTTAGCCTTCCAATTTTGAACAGGTGGAGAATGCAGTTAAAACATTTTAGTCCTTGATCAGGATTTAGTTGTTACCCCATAGGACAGTTCCTGTTCTGTAGATGCACAATGTTTTATGTCAGTGCTTTGCTTTTTTACATCAGGATTCTGGTAATGATCAGACAAAGCCTCCGATTTGCCTTGGGCATGTAAAATAATCCAAAATAATTTGGGAAGGATATTTTCACAGAGCCATCTCCGCAGGGTCCAGAGTACGTGAAGAGCTGCGTTATCATTGTCATTCCATCAGAAGTAGCAGGAGCTGTATTTGTAGTTCTCTGGGCAAATTTGAGGAAATTCAGTAAGAATACAGTTCATTCATTCTAAGTTTTCTCTTTTCCTTGTAATAAATCTGTTTGGAGAGATTAAACAGTATTAAGATGAGGAACTTCACAACCCAATCCTATATTTGTGCAAGATGAAGTAGTTCAAGTTAAGTTCAACCCAGTGATGTATTTTTTCACTAAGTTTGTTCTTGAAGAATGCAAGGAGCACTTTTTAACATTTTTCTTCCTGCTGCAAGTAAGTATTTAAAGGCAATGATATCTACAGTGTTCCCTTGCTACTTTGCGATTCACTTTTTGTGGACTTGCTGTTTTGTGGGTTTTTGAAAATATTAATAAAAATATATAATATAAAATATTTACATCCAGTGGAGACCAGGGACCTTGGAAGTGTGCCGGCCTGAGGCGCGGCGGGAAAGGTCTGCCTCTCTGGCCTCCACAGACCCCAGAAGTGTGGCGGGGAAAACCTGCCTACCTGGCCTGCTACTGCCTGCATGGCTCCGAAGGCTCTGCTGGAGTCTGCGGAGGCCAGGGAGACAGGGAGGCGCCCTTGGGATGGGCTGGGAGACGAGTAAGGAAGTGCAGGTAAGAAAATAATATATAATATATATAAAATAATGTATAAATATTAAAATAAATATGGCATCCCTAATTTGTGGATTTTCACTTATCAAGGGTGGTCCTGAAATGGAATCCCGTGATAAGTGAGGGAACACTGTATTATCATTATTACAATGAATGGACCATGGTTGTTTCAAAAGCCAACTTGGTCCATGGAGGTGCAGTTATGGATAAGGCACCCTCTCATCTTTCAAGCCACAAGTTGCATGGAAATGCCCTAAATTACCACTATTTAATTCCATTTAAGTGATATATTGCATTTATAATTCACTTACCTCATAATGACTAAAGGTCCTTCCACACCTGGAGGTGTCCAAACGATACCTTAGGTAAAATCAAATTAATGTGGAGAAAACTAGGTTTTTCCAGTTTGTTCTGCATTAATTTGACACCTGGAAAGATTGGGACCTTAAGTCCCAAGGGTCAATTCCCACAGCCATCCTGGAGCCAGGAGTGAAGGGGGGCTTAATCAGTTGTGCTTGATCTTATCCTCACAGAGAGCCTGTTAGGTAGTTTGGCTAAGGACTTCATCCCAAGGTTTTTGGGCTCTGCTTCCATGCACTTGGGAAATGGAGCTCCTCGGCAGTCCCACAAAGACCAACAGACGATGTCAGGGCACTTATGCTGGGACTCCGTGGTGCTCCATTTCCCAAGCGCATGGAAACAGAGCTCAAAGATCTCTGTCAGTAGTTGGGTGTCAATCAACTCCTGATAAAATAAAACAGGGTAAAGTGGAGGAAAGACGCCACTAGAATTTGCATAGGATTCTGTGCACTTAAGTTTCAAGAGCATGTAATTAATTGTAATCCACTGGCTACCGATCTGCTACCGGGCTGAATTCAAAGTGCTGGCGTTGGCCTTTAAAGCCCTAAACGGTTCCGGCCCAAGCTACCTATCTGACCGCATCTCTGCCTATGAACCCACCAGGACTTTGAGATCTTCCGGGGAGACCCTGCTCTCGATCCCGCCTGCTTCTCAAGCTCGGCTGGCGGGGACGAGAGATAGGGCTTCTCGGTGGTGGCTCCTCGGCTGTGGAACGCCCTTCCTACGGACATTAGACTAGCACCATCTCTAATGGTATTCCGCAAAAAGGTGAAGACCTGGATGTTTGTGCAGGCGTTTGAGTAATTTAGTGCAATCTGGTAATGGAATATAGGAATGGAACAATGGACGACGAACCTGGACTACGCTTGGATGATGAGAAGATTGGGTACAGTTGTTTTTCATAATAATTGTGCATTGTAATTGCTTATTGGTAATTTATGGATAATGTGTTAAGTCAATTGTTATATGTTGTATGGAACCACTGCTGTTTCTACTGTTTTTACTGTTTGTGAACCGCTGTGAGTCGCCTTCGGGCTTGAGATACAGCGGTATATAAGCAAAGTAAATAAATAAATAAATAAATAAATAAATAAATAATCCCAGCAATAACTTGCTGCTTTTCAATCCATTCAGTTATATTGTAGTATTGAATGCATCTGTCTATAGAAGACCTGTCCAAAGGCTCAAAAGCAACAGCATAGGATGCTGTTGCCGTTGTTTTTTTAAATGTAGTTATTGCACAACTTCTCAGCATGAATGTTCCCTTGGAATAACTAAATATATATACATGATAATTCTGTCAAAAATAATTTAAAGGCTACAAACTTCCTAGAAACAGTGTACTTGTACTTCTATTTTATGTGTTTTGGCACTGCCAAAGAGTACATCCATTATATTTGGCACCGGATGTGACAAATCTTAATGGTCTTCATTTCCCCAGCAATAGTATATGATCATTAGGATTGCAATATTTAATTAGTTTAATGAGTAGATTCATCAACATGTTGGTAAATCCTGATTATAATGATAGGGCTGCAAGCTGAAAATTCACTCTTGGAAGTCCATTTTGGTTCTTCTCCAATTCTTTAGACCTAGCAGTCTAATAGTATTTGCAATTGTGCTACCTTCTCTGACTATAAGGACATATTTCAGCCAGTTATTTTTCCTGAATATATTCTGGGATCAGCATATGGAATTTGCTTGGTCATGACAGTGGTGGCCATGATAAATCCACTGAGCAAATCTAAAGTTGAGATCTACCATTCAGCGATACAATATTGCAGCTCAGCAGCAGCTCATTTTCTGCTGTTACTGTTGGCCAACCTACATGTGTTTCTGCAAAATATAGGGAAAATATCAGGGTTTTGTGGCTTTAAGAGTTCAAGACAGTCATCCTATTTTCTGTTTCCAGAATTTTATAGAATCATAGAGTGGAAAGAGACCAGAAGGGCCATTCAGTCCAATTCCCTGTCATGCAGGAACACACAATCAAAGGTCATCCAACCTTTGCTAAAAATCTCCAGAGAAGGAGACTGTCACATTCTAAGACAGCACTGTCAAACTTCTTTACTGTCAGGAAGGTCTTCCTAATATTTTGGTGGAATACCTTTTCCCATACATCGCTCCATGTCTCTAGAGCAGCAAAAAACAAGATTTCTTTCTCCTCAATGTGACATCCTTTCAAATATTTAAACAAGACTATTATGTTCCCAATTATTTTTTCCCTCCAGGTTATATACCTTAAACTGCTTCTCATAAGGTTCCCTAAATTATTTTCATAGGGCATGCCTTCCAGGTCTTTTACTATTTTGATCGTCCTTCTCTGGACACTTTCTAGCTCATCAACATTCTTCTTGAACTGTTTTTCTTTCAGCTACTGCTCCATACTGCTCCTGACTCATGTTCTGCTTGTGGTCTACTAAGGACCACATCACATGGATGAGATCCAGCATTGAGATTTGTCAGCCTCTGCGGCACAGCCATATAATCCAGAATATCAAGGCAGAAAAGTCCACAAAATTTGCTTTGAACTTGGCTATCCGAGTCCACGCTGCCATATATTTTATTTATTTTAATTGCCTTGTATTGTGTCTGTTATTGCTTGTATTGATGTATTGCGGGCTCGGCCTCGTGTAAGCCGCACCAAGTCCCATAGGGAGATGGTAGCGGGGTATAAATAAAATTATTATTATTATTATTATTATTATTATTATTATTATTATTATTATTATATGTTCCAGTTCAAAGCAGAAAATGTGGGATTTGCGAGGACCTCATCACACTAGAGAATGAATCCACTTTAAATCTGGTTTCTGCCTCCTACAGAATTCCCACTTTAAATCTGGTTTCTGCCTCCTACAGAATTCTGTGGTTTGTAGTTTAGGGAAGAGCCTTTAACAGCCTCACTAAAATATAAACCCCAGAATTCTGCAGGAGGCAAAAAAAACCCGGATTTAAAGCGGATTCATTCTCTAGTGCAGTGTTTCTCAACCTTCCTAATGCCGTGACCCCTTAATACAGTTCCTTATGTTGTGGTGACCCACAACCATAAAATTATTTTTGTTGCTACTTCATAATTGTAATTTTGCTACTGTTGTGAATTGTGATGTAAATATCTGATATGATGTATTTTCATTCACTGGACCAAATTTGGCACAAATACCGGATACACCCAAATTTGAAAACTGATGGGGTTTTGTCATTTGGGAGTTGTAATTGCTGGAATTTGTATTTCACCTACAATCAAAGAGCATTCTGAATTCCACCAACAATGGAATTGAACCAAACTTGACACACAGAACTCTCATGACTAACAGAAAATACTGGAAAGGTTTGGCGGGCATTGACGTTGAGTTTTGGAGTTGTAGTTCACCTACATCCAGAGAGCACTGTAGACTCAAACAATGATGGATCTGGAGCAAACTTGGCACGAATACCCAATATGCCCACATGTGAACACTGGTGGAGTTTGGGAAAATAAACCTTGATATTTTGGAGTTGTAGTTGCTGGGATTTATAATTCACATACAATCAAAGAGAATTCTGAACCCCACCAATGATAGAATTGGACCAAACTTCACACACAACCCCCCGCCAGCCTCCTTCCAGCGTCACACACTCTCCCTCGCCCGTACATGTGCACCACACTGCCATACGCCGAGCACGCCTGCTGTTCCCTCCTCCTGCTTGGAGTCTCAGAAAGCCCTCCCCTTGGAGGAGGGCTTTTGGTGGGAAAATTTGCTGTTTGTTTCGAAAAAGGAAGAGAAGGGCAAGCGGAGAGATCTTCAGCCTTCTCTGCCAAAGGGGTTCCTATGATCATGAGACAGATATGTTTTCTTTTTTTTTTAATTCATCTTTATTGAGTTTTTCAATTTTAAAAAAGATTGACATATATATATACACATTAGGAAAAGTCATACATTCTATCCATCCGACAATACAGACAATCATTCCAAAAGAGGTACATACAATTAAAAACATATGACTTCCATTTTATGTCCTATCAGATACAGTTTTTTGTTGCTTGTGGACTCCCCTTGTTCCCCTCTTCGCCTGGGGGATGGGGTTCCACTCTAGTTGATCCTTTGTTTTCGTTTCATTCATCATTTTTTTTCCCTTCCTTAGTTTCTTATGCGAACCTAGAGCAGATCATTTTTCCTCTCTTTTCGTCTCATATTCTTCCACTATGTCCCAGTTCGTTTTTGGTGGTGGGTTTCCTGTCCCTTTCTTCAAATGGAACGTCAGTTTGTCCATATCTTTGATGTCACTTAATTTCTCTAGCCACTGCTCTATAGTGGGCCTCCCTTCTTCTTTCCATTTTTTAGCAAATATGAGTCTTGCCGCCGTCGTTATGTAGGTGAAAATTTTGTCATCGTTCTGTTCTAACTTCATGTCTTTTTCTGTTAGTCCTAATAAAAAAATCTCTGGCTTAAGAGGGATAATTTTTTTTAGTATTTTTTGAGAGTCTTCCTTTATTTCTTTCCAAAATTTCATAGCCACAGGGCATGTCCACCACAGGTGGAAGTAGCTTCCTACTTTGGTTTTACACTTCCAACAGGTGTTTTTATATCCTCGATACATTAAACTCAGTTTTTGCGGTGTGAGATGCCACCTGTGGAAACATTTTAACCAGTTTTCTTTTAGTGACATAGAATAGGTGTATTTCATTTTTTTTCTCCAAATATTTTGCCATTCCTGGATCTTGACTGCCCTGCCGAAGTTTTTAGCCCATATAACCATACACTCTTTCACCCCCTCTGTCTCGGTTTTCCATTCTAGCAACTGGTTGTGGATTTTTGTTATAGTTTTCTTTTCAAGTCTCAAGATTTTGTCCCAAATTGTATCTTTGGCTTCGAATCCAACCTTCAAGTTTTGCTTGTACAATTTGCTTAGCTGATGGTATTGTAGCCATGTGATGTTTTCTATGCTACCTTCCAGTTCTTTTTGGGATTTCAAATTCCAGGTGTTATCATTGTTGTTGTACTTAAGGAGATCCCTGTATATAGGCCACTTTTTCCAGCCGAGAAGTCTTCTCTGGCTGGCCTCTGTCGGTGATACCCAGAGTGGGGTCCTGGTATGGAAGTGTCTTTTGTATCTATTCCAGACTTTTATGAGCGCCGACCTAACGAAATGGTTGCCAAAGTTCTTTTCTGCTCTTATTTTGTCGTACCATAGGTACCCATGCCAACCAACTCTTAGGTTGAAGCCTTCTAGCTCTAAGGTTTTTTCGTTTTTTAGCGAGGCCCATTCTCTTAGCCAGTCTAATGCACAAGCCTCGAAGTATGTTTTTAGGTTGGGCAAGCCAAAACCCCCTCTTTCCTTCTTGTCTATCATGATTTTGTGTTTGATCCTTGCCTTTTTGCCGTTCCATACGAACTTTCCTATATCTTTTTTCCACTGGTCAAATACTTTATTATTTCTAATGATAGGGATGTTCTGGAACAGATAGAGGAGTCTGGGTAAGACATTCATCTTTACTAAAGCAATGCGCCCAAGAAGGGAGAGATTTAGGAATCTCCATTTGGTCAGATCTGTTTTGACCTTGGCCCATGTTGTCTCATAATTATTTTTGAAAAGTTGGGCATTCCTTGCCGTTATCCAGATCCCCAGGTATTTGATTTTGGAGCAGATTTTGAAGCCTGTTATTGTGGCTAGTTCTTCTTGTTTTGATTTTGACATATTTTTTGTTAAAATCACCATTTTATTTTTGTTTAATTTAAAGCCCGCCACCTCTCCAAATTTTTCTATTTTCTCTAGCCATTTTCTGATGTTCTTCACTGGGTCTTCTACTATGCAGATTACGTCGTCGGCGAATGCTTTTGTTTTATCATTCTGTTTGGCCACTTTGAGTCCAATGATCTCTTTGTCCTCCCTTATTGACTTTAATAGTGTCTCTAAGGCAAAGATGAATAGAAGCGGGGACAGTGGGCAGCCCTGCCTAGTGCCCTTTGTGATTATTATCTTGTCAGTTCTCTGATTGTTGATTACGATTCTTGCTGTTTGGTCTGTGTATATTGCGTTGATTGCGTTTTTAAAGAAAAACCCTATGTCTATTTCTTCCAGGAGCATTTTGAGGAATGACCAGTTGAGATTATCAAAAGCTTTCTCTGCATCCAGAGAAAGCCACGCAACCTCTTTTTGTATATTGATATCGTAATACTCTATCGAATCAATAATAGTTCTCATGTTGTCTTTCACTCCTCTATTTGGCAGGAAACCTGCTTGCTCATCTCCTATCCATCCTTTTAACAGTGTTTTTAGCCTCTTAGCCATTATATTAGTGTAGATCTTATAATCAGCATTTAGGAGTGAGATAGGTCTATAGTTTTGTACTTCCGCTAGATCTGTGTTTTCTTTGCCTATGAGCACTATTTCCGCTTCCTTCCACGTGTCCGGGATAATACTAGTTTTCAACGCAAGGTTCATTAATTTTTTGAGATGAGGTGTTATTTCGTTCTTCATAGCTTTGTAAAATAAGGCACTAAATCCATCCGGGCCGGGAGCTTTGCTGGAGTCCAGATCTTTAATTGCTTCTTCTATTTCCTGTGTTGTTATTTCTTTGTTTAATCCTTCCCTTTGCTCCTCTGTGATTTTCTCTAGTTTTAGGCTTGCTAGATATTGGGTTATCTTCTCTTCCTTTATTGCTTCTTTTGAATATAGTCTTGTAAAGAAGTTATGAAATTCTTCCTGTATTTCCCTGTTAGTGGTTAGTAAATTCTCCCCTTTCCTAATCTTTGTTATATATGTTGATTGTTTCTTTTTTCTTACCTTCCTAGCTAGCCACTTGCCGGGTTTGTCCGCATTTTCAAAGTGTTGTTTTTTTGCGTATTTGTACTTCTTTGCAAGTGTTTCCAGGTCTAGATGGTATTTCTTCTTCTTCAGTCTATTCAGATTTTTAGTTGTTAAATCGTTCTCCGGGTCCTCCTTCAGGGCTTGTTCCTTCTCCTCTATTTCTTTCTCGATTTCTTTCATTTCTTTATTTCTTTTTTTGTTCCTGATGGCGTTTTGCTTGATCAGATTGCCTCGCATTACTGCCTTTAGAGAGTCCCAGACTATCTGGGGGGAGACGTCGTCTGTATCATTTATGTTGAAGAAATCCTTGATTAGTTCTTTATTTCTTGAGACGTCCTCTTCTGATTTTAGTAAATTCTCATTGAGGCGCCATCTTCTACTCTCTATGCTGTTGTATAGTTTCATTATTATCGGGCAATGGTCTGACATTTCTCTGGGCATTATTTGGATTTTTTGGATATTGAGTACTAATGAGTTTGTCACCCAAATCATATCTATTCTGGTCCATGTCCTGTGGCGTGATGAGAAAAAGTGTCTCCATGCATCCTGGAGATTGAATTCTTCTTTAAAGTTTAGGAATTTCTTAGGTAGAAGGGCTTTGTCTGGTTTAGCTTGTCTTTGCTTTGTTGAGCATTTATCTAAATTTTTATCTAGTATTCCGTTGTAATCCCCCATTATTATTAAGTTGTCATAATCTGTGTTCTGGATGTTTTCTTTTAGAGCATCTATAAACTTTGTTTTTGGCCCGTTTGGGGCGTATATGTTGCAGATGAGTGTTTTCTTACCTTCTATAGTTATCCTGACCGCTACCACCCTACCCTCTTGGTCTTTAAACAATAATTCAGAGGGGATCTCCCTTTTTACATAGATCACCACTCCCCTCTTTTTTTCTCAAATGAGGAGTAGTACTCTTTACCGAGTTTGTTCTGAGCTAGATGGGCGACATGTTTGTGACATATATGAGTCTCTTGTAATGCAGTTATGTGAAAATTTCCTTTATTTATTCGGTGAAATATTCTCCTTCTTTTATTTGGGGAGTTTAGACCGTTTACATTCAACGAGTAAATATTCAAATTTTGTTCATGCATCATCATTGTTTTTTATTTCCTCTCTCTCCTCCTCCTCTAGATCCCCCTCATCTTTCTCTTCCGGTAGAGCTATTGCTTGGTCTAGTTTATGTTCCTCATCCTCTGAGGATGGTGGTCTTGGTCTTTTGCTCATTCTGCCTGTTTTTTGATGCTTATCCCCTCCTTCATTTGGTTGTTCTTTCTTTAACATATTATAAAATTCTCTAGCTTTTTCTTCATTTTTGATCCAATATTTTCTTTCATTGTATGTTATCATCAGCCCCTCTGTCTTCTCCCATCTAAATCTGACCTTAATTCTTTTTAATTCCTGTGTTAGAAAGAAATATTTTTTTCTTCGTGTTAGCACTATTTGAGGAGTTTCTTTTAAAACAATGATCTTTTTTCCCTCTCTTATTATTGGGTTTTTGTTAGATTGGGTGAGAATTTCGTCCCTAGTACATTTCCGTGTGAAACTGACTATCACGTCTTTTGTTAGATTGTTTTGTTTGGCATATCTTGTTTGAACACGGTAGGTTCGGTCAATTTCTTTTTCCATGGCGTCCTCTTGTTTGCCTAGGTATGTCGCTAATATGTTTATTATTTTGGGTCTCAGATCTTCTTGTGTTTCCTCTTGCAGGTTCCTGAGTCTTAGGTAGTTTTCTGTTTCCTTCTGTTGTAGTCTCTCCAATTCTTTCTCTAGTTTCTCATTTTTGTTCTGAAGTTCCTCCATATTGCTTTGTATTTTTTTTGAGATTTCGCTAACGTCTTATTCTCTGTTTTTACCATTTTTATCTCACTACAGGCTTCTGTTAGCTCTTTTCTTATTTGTCCTATGTCTTCTTTAAGTTCTTTCCTTATAAGGTCTAATTGTGCTTGGTGATTGATTTGTCTCTCAGTTATTGTTTTCAGTTCTTTTTGGTTTGCTTCCTGGTTTTCTGTTATTTTTTTCGTTATCTTCTGTAGTTCTTTCCATATGCCCTTCAAAGGGTTTTCCTCCTGTCCTGATCCTTTTCTTCCCAATGTTTTCGGTTCGTTTATTTCCTTCTCCATCTTTGTTTTTTGGGCCGACATACTGTTATTTCTTTACTGTTCTGAGTGGGTTTGGTCTTTTTATCTTTGATTGTTTGGGTTTCTTCTGCTCTACTTTGTGTAGTTTTTTGGGGATGGATATCTTTTTATTATTATTATTATTATTACTATACTTATTATTATTCTTATTATTCTTATTTATTTTTGTTATTATTATTTATTTATTTTGTTATAATTGTTATTGGATATTATATTTTAGATTTTTAGTTTTTAATTTTTTGTTTATATTTGTTAATTAAGAATTTGTTATTCGTTTATTTATTTGTTTGTGTATTTCTGTTATTAGCTTTATTTATTTATTGAGAAATTTATTTTATATATTTGTATTTTTATTTATTTGTTTATTTGTTTATTAAATTTCGTTGGACTGATTTCCTCTTATGTCCGTATTCTATGTTCAAGTCTTACCTTTTTTATAGTTAACCTTGTTATTCTACTTTCCTCCTTTCCGCCTGACTCCTCCTGGTTCTTCTTATCTATCTCAACCTTCCCTTTGCAGATTTTCCCTTCTTCCCTTACGGTCTACACCTTCTACACTTCCATTAGCACTTCAAATCATTCCATTTAAGTACAATCCTTTATCCTTAGTCCTTTCACTACTTCTTTGAAGACCCTTTATCCCCTTGTCCTTCTCTCCACCCTGAATTTTGATGCCTTTACTAGGTCCTAACCTTCTTTGCAACTGCCTTTTGCTTCTTTATTGCGTCTTAATTATTATATGTTTCAAACTTAAAATTCCACTTTTATTTAATTTTTTCAACCTTACTGTTGCTTTGTGTCCTTTTTAGTCCTTTACAGTCTATGCAGTCTTCGTCTTCCGTTCTTCTTCTGTTCCTCCTGGTACCCCTTCTATCCCTCTGCTTTCTCTTCTCTCTCTCTTGACTTTCTCCGGGTCCTTTCCTCCAGTCTCTTCCCTCTTCCGGGTTTGTTGTTCGTCACGCCTCCTCGTTACGCGTTGCGCAGCGTGGTGGCGTAATGGCGTAGTGACGCACCGTTCCCGCCTATGCGACTCGACGCTGCGTGATGTCGCGATGACGCAGCGTTTCCTCTGCGGCGTCGCGGCGTCGCGGCGTCTGCGGCGCTTGCATCCGTGCTGCTTGCAGCGTGTGCCGCTCGGGCTCCTCCCCGTCTTTGCTTACTCCTCCTCCCTTGGAGACCTGGGTCTACTCGTGAGTAGGCTCCTGCTTCTTCCCTCCTCGCAGGTAGGCTCGGCGTCCTTGGGTCTCCTTGCTTGGGGTTTGGCCAGGGGTCTTCCCTTTTCTCCCTTTTTTTCTTAATTGATGTTCTTTATTTGCATTTTCTGGCAAGAGAAATCTCGGCTTGTTTTGCCTGGGGGGCTTTGGATTCTTTCCCCTTCGCGCCCTCACAGGCCGGTCTTTCTGGCTGGGATTCCTCTTTGTTTTGTCTCTTTGTACCTCTGGATGTCTCAGGTACTTCTGGATATAAAGTCTGATTAGTTCATTAAATTTCTTGCATTCCTTTAGAGTCTTAAGTTCGTCAGCTAAGTCTGGATCTGCCTTTCGCCGGCTGAGCTGGAAATGCAGCTATTCAGCTTTGCCGTTTTATAGCTGCCGCTGACTTGGATTCCTTTCTCGGTGCCGCATTAACCTTTAGTAAACTTGCTCTCCTTTCGGATCCTTCCCCTTCTGTTTACGACATAACTTCTTGACTTTGGAGCCTCTGCTCCATTTTTTGGGCTGTCGCCTTCTACTTTCTTCTTTCTGTAGGTCATGCTTGCAGTGTTGGCAGTTCATACAGGCCTCACGGCCCGTTTCTTGAATGGTCACTCGCGACCCTCGGACACCCTTCAGCTCCCTCTCGACCCAATGCGGGGATTTGGGTCGTTTGGAGGCATCACATTTGGGTGGCCTGGCGGGTACCAGCGTGCCCTCCTGTATCCATCCACAGGAGGAGGGGAGCACAGCTTGAGAAAAAAAACTTTGCTCAACCCAGTGACTCACTCAAGTTGCAGTTAGAAGACAGAGCTCCTTCTACCTGCATCCTGCCGCCATGGCTGCAAACCGGAAGTCCGGGGGGACAGATATGTTTTCTGATGGACTTTGGCAACCCCTCTGAAACCCCTCTGTGACCCTCCTGGGGGTCCTGACCCCCAGGTTGAGAAACGCTGCTCTAGTCTGATGAAGTAGCTTATTCAGCTGTGTGGAAGGCACCTAAATTGCTAGAAACTTAGAACGCCCAAGCGATGACCTGGGTTTCACATTGACTTGGATGTAAAATAATTTGAAAGGTATACATAGTTTATAGTCCTCTTCAAAGCAACCTGAAAAGATTTCAGACTATGCTAATTCCTCTTTAGTCAAACTCATCTGCATTTCAGGCAGAGAGGACAAGTGGATCTCCTTTGACTGGTTTCCTAAATTAATTTCTCTTAGGTGTGTTTCTGTTGAAATGAATTGCCTCTGAAACTAAAGTCAATTAATATTAGGTTCAAAGATGGTGTCTATCATTCAAATCAAAATATTCACAAGACATTAATTATACAGTTTTGCTGGAAGCAGGGCAGAACTGTCAGAGAGGCATGACAGCTCTTCTTTACACAAAGTTGTAAAGTTCTTGTAGTAGTTGATGAGGAACAGTTAACATCCAAATACTACAGGGGAAAATAGTAAAATTTAAACAGGACCATCATTCTATCCATCAGTCATGTATATGCATGAGTCTTCAATTGCCTCAGGTATTTCAGACTCAGGTCAATGTTAGCTTGGAAAATTAATTATTGTATTTTAAATTGACTAGAATTGGTGCAGTGTTCTTGGATCCCATTATGTCCTTGTAGATATGTTAATTCAGAAATAGGCCTTATGAACAGTAGAATTCATTCCTAGATTACAGTATTTCAGCTCTGAAAGTCATGGTGGGGCAGTCATATAGGATTCAGTTCCCTTTTCTACTGGCTCTGGAGGGAGTTGTGGGAAATGGACACTAGATCTAAAGGGTTATCTATCACTCAAAAAAGACCCTGGCCCCTTCCACACACTTGTATAAAATCCACATTGAATTGGCTTATGTGGCAGTGTGGCCTCAGATAATCCAGTTCAAAGCAGATATTGTGGATTATCTGCCTTGATATTCTGGGAAAGTGTGCCGTCGCGCTTGGGGGCTATTATTCTTAATGAAGGAGGGATGGATGTGGTATCTTTTCCCCAAGGGATTGCTTCTTGCCGTCCTTTAGGAAACTCTCAAAAACCCAAAACACTGTAAATAACTCAAAAGAAGAGTTATTTCTTAAAGCCATAAGCTGGAAACTTCAGAGGGGTGAAGGAAAATATACGTTACAGTCTCAATTAGTCCTGGGTCCAAGGTGTTTGAAGCTGAGAAGCCTCACCAAGTTTCCTCTTTCCTCAATGGCTGTGAATGCCGGAGCAAACCACAACCCCAGTTCAGATGGCCTATGTTTTGAAGACTCGGGATCTTCCTTTGGTGCCAAAAGAACCGGCTTGAAGGCGCTTGAGACTTCCAACGTCGTTCAGGTTGGTCTGAACATGAAGCACAAGTCCCAAGGGTAAAAAAACCTCAGAACTGGTGCTAAGAGGTAACTTAAATCAGGGTCTTTTAGAGTCAAGTCTTTTACTCATGTCCATATGGTAGGAACTCAGATAGCAGAATGAAAAGAAAGGAAGCACTCCCCTCCTGAGGAAGAGGTGGAGCCAAACAGTACTGATTGACAGCTATAAGTAACCAATCCATACAACTATACATAAGCAGGGTAAAAGGGGCAGGATTAAGCATGATACAACAGTTTAAACCTTGCAACTAACAGTTCTATACATAGGTGGCGCCACTTGTGCCATCACAGAAAGGCCCCCTGTAGTTGCAATGATTGACATTAAGGACTCCATTCTCCACCTATAGCGTGTAAAGTTGTTCATATTCAAGTTGATTCCTCTGTAAAGTTGTGGTATCAATTGATAAAGGTTGAGCTTTCCTTATCCAAAATCTGAAATGCTCCAAAATCCAAAATGTCTACACGAGTGGCTGAGATAATTGTTGCACTCCAGAGCAGGATCCCCTCTGACTTTAAACACCAAACAGTTGAGTTAAAATAGCAAGCAGTTTATTGAAGGTTATAAAAGCCAAAGCAATAAAAAGTAATCCACAGTAAAAAGGTAAATCCAATTGATTAGGAAGAAGAAGGAGCAATGAGTATAAGAGATATAGTCCAAAGAAGTCCATGAAACTAGAGGCTTGGTTTCAAAGGCAAAATAACAGCAAAGGCACTTAAAAGAGGAATCGAACAAAGACAAAGATCCAGGAACTTGGCATGAAGAACTTATGAATCCAATGTTGCTTCATATGAAGCTAGATACAATACTTGGCACTTTTATCTCTACTTTGTTTCCCAAACTTTATTTCATGCACAAAATTATTAAAAATATTGTATAAAATAAGCTTCAGACTATATGTATAAGATGTACATGCAACATACATGTATCTTGTTTAGACTTGGGTTCTCCAAGATCTCATTATGCACATATATGTAAATATAAGTATTCCAAAATCTGGAAAAATGCAAAATCCAAAACACTTCTGGCCCCAAGCATTTCAGAAAATGACTAGTCAACTGGTAGTTCATAGTAATATGAATTATAGCATAATCCAAATTTAATGTAAAGTTTAGGTATTAAAATTCATTTATCGATGATATGTGGACATGCGGCATCAAATTGTTGGCTTTGTAAGGCTCGCTGAGTTCCCTTCGGGGTTGAGAAGGATGGGATATAAGTATGGTAAATAAATAAATAAATAAATAAATAAATAAATAAATAAATAAATTCATAGAAATATGTGTAATGGCATGATCCTACTGGTGAATTTTACTATGTTCAATGGTTTTTACTCCCAAGTAAGTTAGTACAGGAGTGGCTCGTTTGGTGTAGTCTTAGTAGTTTGGGGATGCGGGGTGGCATTTACAACTTACTGAAAAACAAGCTTTATGAAGTTAGTATTTTGTTACAACAAATGGACATTGACCAATCTAGTCCAAGTAAATGTTACTAAAATGAATTAAAACAACTGCTGAATCACAAACCTTATAACAGGTTTTCATTTTGTCCATAGAAGACATTTCGGCAGAAACAAAGAAATAAATATATTAACCTTAACTTACTATTCTACGCACAGCACTTGAATACAAAAGAAATGTCAAGTTGATAATTTAATTCACAATTCTTATAATAATTTCTAACGTGCTATGAAGGCCCACAAGTGAGTGTTCCATTTTTATGTGACTCATGTTCCCAGCTTTGAGAATAATAACTTACTTTCTGATGTTATGTATAGAAAAAATGCAGCATTATTGGTGAAGTATCATAAATATTGCCTGAATGTGCACTTGGTTTTTGATCAGAATAATGATAAACATAATTGAAGTAGTAAAAAAGAAATTATAATATTGAACACTGCCCAGTCTTCCATGGGCACCATTGTACCAAATGGGACGTCTGATAAAAATGGGTGGTGAGTCATTGTGATCTTTCTCTGTCAGGTGAATCCTAAACCTCACCTGGTGTAATATACTTTGGGCGGTTCCAGATAGCCCTTTATCCCAGGTTCATTTGTGTTTTAAAAATACAGATTTTCCTGGGGGGCTGTCTACACCCACTCCAGAAAGTGAGCAGAACATCTGGAGACCCTCCCCCTTCCCCCAAAGCCCCCAACCTCCTTTTAAAAGTAAAGAAAACTTACCTGGCCTCCAGTACACTATTTCAGCTGTTCTCCCGGCATGTAGAAATGATGTGCCAGGAGAGTGGGGTGGGGGGCGGGGGAGGAAAATTGTGCTGGGAGATCGGCTGCAACAGTGTATTGGAGGCCAGGTAAGTTTTCTTTACTTTTAAAAGGGCTTTGGGGGAGGGGTGGATATTCCCACAGTTTTCCAGACTAATTTAGTCCGGACAGACCCTTCTTTATTGTGGGAGTTACCGCAATAAATGGGCTGTCTGGATGCGCCCTTTGTTTCTTTGCTTTTGAAAAATATTCTTCTTTAACAATCTGTCTCTTTGTACCCCCAGGACCTGCTTGTTGTATTGTATCTTGCAATGTTGAATCATTTTGTTGCCATAAGACTACCTGATTCCGAGTACCATGTTGTAACTCCAAATGGGATCCAATTCTCTCAGTCCGCTGCTAATCCAATCTCCAGCTTCAATAAGGCTTATAAATGGGGCCAATCCTGACCCATGAGAGTGTCCTGTTCCACGGAAGGTACTTCTTTCCCCTATACTAAACATATTTCATGCTGCCCCGTACAATTTTACATTCCTGTGTATACATTGGACTACTGTAATTTCTGTTGTGAAATATCCAGGGGCATTATGCACTAATGTGTCACTATACCAATTGTCAAAAGGACCTGTCAATGCTGCCTCCTCCTCCTCCTGCCAGTACACTTCCTCTATGGATTCCCACCAGAATCAGCTTTACATCATGTGATGGCATTCAGCAGGCTCTGTCAAGGAAGCATCCTGGAAGCATCCTAGGATTCTTCCCTTTCTCCATGTGATTAAGTGGTAGGGCAAGTATATTACACATGACCCAGGATTTTACTTTGAATAAAAATAGCTGAGACAGGTTTGAAAGGTTAATGAAAAGAATTTTTAAAATCTAGTGTTATCTATAGTGGGTAGTGAAGAAGTAGCAAGACCAAGTGTTTTGGTATGAGAGTTCCAAACCTTGGATAAAATAAATGTGTCAGATTGTCTGACTCATGCCATGTATGATTTATGTGAAGGGATGATTCCAATCATTCAGCAGGACTTGATAGGACTTGACACAAATAACCACAGTGCAATGACTCTCATGGTACATCAGACTGATGTAGAATTATAGAATTATTTGGGGGCACAACAGGTCATCTGTTTGATAGTTCAGTGCCTTCAGACATCTGTCCTCAGATGCTGGCAAAGAGGAAGTAAACATAAAGACCCCAAAGACCTTGGTTTAAAATGTGAAGTGCACGAGACGTAGAGAATCAAGTTAGCCACTGAGAAATGATATTTTCCATTAGCAATTACAATTTATGTAGAATTTGACAACTTCTAAACCCGAGTTTGAAAAATAATCCGGGTTATTTCAAATTGGGGGAGAATATAGCATTTTCTTTTTCCTGAACCAATCCAGCACAGGCCCAAAGGAAGTTGTCCTCCTTTAATTCTGTAAATTATCATTTAATTGAAACTAAATGCAGACAAGACAGAGGTACTCCTGCTCAGACTAAAGGCAGAACATAGTATAATGTTACAGCCTGTGCTGGACTGGGTCACACTCCTTCTGAAGGCACAGGTTTGCGGTCTGGGGGTGATCTTGGACTCACCACTGACCCTGGAACCTCTCGTGTCAGCAGTGGCCAGGAGAGCCTTTGCATAGTTCAAATGTGTGCACCAGCTGTGGTTGTACCTTGAGATGCCTGACTTAGCCAAGGTAATCCACGCCTTAGTCACATCCCATTTGGACTACTGCGATGCTCTCTATATGGGGCTAGCTTTGAAGATAGTTTGGAAGCTATAATTACTTCAGAGCCCAGCAGTCAGGTTACTAACTGGGGCTCCGCACAGGGAGAGAACCACTCCCATTTGTGGCAGCTCCACTGGCTGTCGGCCTGCTTCCAGGCTAAATACAAAGTGCCAGTCATTACCTATGAAGACCTAAACAGTTCAGGTCCAGGCTATTTGTCTAACTGCATCTCCCTATACCAGTGGTTCCCAACATGTGGGCTACAGCCCAGCAATGAGCGATGAAAAAAAAATCTGGTCCGTGGACCTCCTTCCTCTTCATTTATTTTATTTATTTTATTTCCTTTCCTTTCTGCAGAGCTAACCAGCCCTGCCCATTTTGAATAAAAATAGCTGAGTCAATGAACTTTTCAAAGGTTAATGAAAAGAATTTTTAAAATCTAGTGTTATCTATAGTGGGTAGTGAAGAAGTAGCAAGACCAATTGTTTTGGTATGAGAGTTCCATATCAAAAGTATGAAAAAGTGGTCCCTGTTCAAGTGGTCCCTGGTCAAAGTGATCCCTGGTCAAGGGGGGTGCTGGTCAAAAAAAAGGTTGGGAACCACTGCCCTATACAGACCACCTCACACACACTGTGGTCAGCGAAGGAGACCCTGCTCTCGGTCCCACCCCATCACAAGCGTGGTTGGTGGGAATGAGAGGGGACCTTCTCTATGATCGCTCCCTGTAACGTAATTTAAAAGATATATATGAGGCAGGGGGGAACAAAGAATCCCACCGCTGCCACCAGTGTAACGTAGTTATCTGCTGACCATAGGTTAAATATATCAATGACCGATGTTTCTGGTAGATGACTGCCACCACCTCAGCTTTTATTGGTCTGAGGAACCAAAAGGTGTGAATGTGTTGTAGGTAAGGTGTGTTTGCCCTTAGTTCTTCTATTGCTTCTTCGCTGGCTGACTGGACTTTAAAGAGATTTCTATTATTGACTTGACTTAGTTCTGAGGAGATTGACAGACTGAAGCTGACACCAGTTAAAAATGAACTAGAAAAGGTTTATTGAACTTTAAACAAATATCTACTCATATAATGAGCGGTACAGAAGCGTAATTTAGTTAATAAGACTTAGTTATTTAAACAAGTAGTTCCACTGACAACGAAGCTTTTAAAACTGTGAGTTTCCTTAAACATACTGTTCTATCCTTAGAAACAGTATCACTTAGAGAACAGACTCCTATCTGTCTCACACACAGGGCAATAAGCTCTCTTATACTTTCCCTAAGTATAAGAAGACAAGTCTTTCTTTTACTGGCCCTCTCAACACAGTAAAACCCTAGCCCTTGTCTCAACCTTATTCCCTATCCTTAAGGCTCACTTAAAAACTCTTCTTCTCTGTCAGAACCCTAATTAGCTTCCTCTCCTAAAAATCCCTTCCTTCTGTGTCTGATGTCAAGACACTTCTCCCCCTTGTCAAAAGCTGACAGTCTCTTTCCCTCTCTCAACCGACTCCTCCCCTAATTGCTCTGACCAATCAGGAGTCGGCTTGACTCCTCCTCCTGCTTCTGCCTGTCTTTCAAGATGACAGCTACTGATACTCAGGCTTCGGCCTGGTCGCCTAAAAGGTAGATTTCACTACACTCCCCATCTCTGGAACTCCCTTCCCAAAGAAATAAAAACAGTCCCTACCCTACTCTCCTTTAAAAAATCTTCTGAAAATGCACTAGTGCACTTTAGCATATGGAAAGGAGGAGGACTAGCACATCTTAAGCCAATCTCACCGGAATGCTGGCTAATTTACTCGTATTTTGTGGCTGCTATAGTTTATTTTAAATAACAACTGACTTTAGGAATTTTTAAATGCATTTTAGTCATTTAATTTCTATATCTTATTAGTGTTATTATGTTCTATTTAAATATTTGTATTTTTCTTTTTATTCTAATTCTAATTCTATTTTTTCTTTAGTTATAAGTTTACTGATGTTCTTTTGTATTACTTTGATTTGTGTGAATTTGACTAGGGCATTGAATGTTTGCCTTTTTGTATGTAAACTGCTCTGAGTCCCCTCAGGGAAAGAGGCTGGTCTATAAATAATAATAATAATAATAATAATTATTATTATTATTATTATTATTATTATTTAAAATTCTCTTTAATTTGGGAGATTCACAATTTCTCCATAGATGATATTGTGATATATTATTATTTATTTTATTTTATTATTTATTTAGAGCTTTTATAACCCGGTCTTCTCGACCTCCGAAGAGGGACTCAGGCCGGCTAACAACAGGAAATTCATACACAAATAAACTAAAACATATTAATATCATAATACGTTAATACATTAAAATACATTAAAATACAGATTAAATAATTACATAAAGCCAAGTCATCAAGGTAATTATGTTGTCATTTGACAACTCTTGTATGTTAGATATTAAGTGGGGGAGGTGTTGCATGAAACAAGACAGGTGTTTTTGAGGGCTGCATATATTTCTAATCGCAAAGTGAGAAAAGATAAACACGAGTGTTTGCAGTCTTAAAAGTAAGTTTTAAGACCTTATTGTGTGTTTTGTCCCCTTTTATGAATCTCCACTCTGAAATTTGAAATTACACCTTAGAATTGTGTTGTTCCCTCTGCCACATTTAAGTGGTTTTTGTGCCTATAATTCTCTTTACTTAGTCTCCATATATGAAATATTAATTTTCTTCCTTTACCAGGATAACTTTATTCAAAATAAAAAAGACTGATGACTACCTCTGTAGTCTGGCACTGTGGGAATGCATACTTTGCTTTCTGATATATTGCTCTATTCCTTCATCGTTCAGTGAAATAATATAAATTCATTAAGCACCCATTAGTATGGCCCGAACAATGTCCTGAAAGATAAATGAACACTTTTATTTATCACTTTCATGCATTTTCCATTAGATGGTTCTTGGGTTGGTTCATATATATAGTTTTATCATTTGATTATCTAGTGAGGTTTTGCAAGTGTGCACGACTCATCAAAGTGCTGGAGCATAGATTTAATTTTCAGCTCCCAGAATCCCGTGGCCAGTTTGGACACTTGATTTTGAAAACCAAAGCCCTTCCTTGAATATAGAAGGCTGTCAAACAGATAGGGATTGTGTGTTGTGGATGCAAACATGCACTAGATCATGATGCTTTTGAAATATGTCCGTCCAAGAATACCTTAATCTGTTCTTTTTTCAAAGAAATGTTTTTCAAGACTAACAAAACAAGAATATATATTTCCTCCTAATGTGTTCTTCATAAATGTGTCTGCAAACCCATTTCATATCACAGCTGATGGCTAAACTCTGTACCCTAATAATTTGTGATCAGTGTCTCGTCTTGGATGTACAACAGAAGAGATTTGTATTTGTTCCTTCCTGTTCAGCGGCAGGCATCTGGAGCTGCATTTCATACTGAGTGTTGAAAAGGAGAAATAATAGAAATAGGTGGATCTGGCATTTTAGTTTAAAGCCGTTTTCTTTTTTGGCCCTGGGGCAACTCTTTAGGGAATCCCCCACTAGCACGAAAGACATTAATAGATTCGACTGTTACTGTAGAACAAGTTGCAAAAGTAGACTGTCGCTTATTCGCTAATAGCTGTGCTGGTGACTGGTTTTACTGCAGTGTTAAGATTCGACTAGGTGTTTGGGGACCAAACTGGCAAGTCCCCGCTTTTTTATGCTTCAGGTATTAGCAGAGTTCTCATTAAGACAGGTCAGTTTATTACAGCTGAGACCAGAAAATCTAATACATCAAAAGGAGAGATTTCCCCAATTCCTTTCCAGTAAAAATGGAAAACTCAGCAAGCGGTTATGTATTTTAAAGTTTTCTTTTCCTTTTTTTTTTGGTATTTGGGACTTATTTTTATTTTCTGCACTTGGATTTTGGATATTTATGTGTTTACTACACTTGGAAAATAGATTAAGATTATGGCAATTGCTTCCTGTTCGGTTTGACCTCAATTACCATGCATTGTTGATTGCTACTAAACCCTTAGGATTCAGCCTAGAAAATCTGTACTGGTAGCATTTCTGCACATTGATCCCTTCCTTGCTTAAACAGAAGAAGGTAGAGTATTATACTATATTTGTCTGTTCTTGGGACGGAGAATGTGAGAGAATCCTGATGTTGTTGAACTGCAACTCCTATTAGCCCAAATCAACATAGTCAGTTATGAGAAATTATGAGAGTTTTAGCCTGATAACAATTGGAATGTCTCCAATTCTCCATTCCTAGTCTAGTCTTTAGTCTTCCCCAAATCTCAGCACACTTTCCACCCTTTTAGCAAATTAGCTGGGAAGGGAAAATCCTACTCCACATCCCATGTTTTTCCATTCTCTTTGGGCTGGATACAACTGTGGTCACTCTCCACTCAACCACATGGTCAGTCTCCTGGGGCGTACCCTGCCATGTGCTGCCATTGGCAGGTGCTGGGCATGTGACTGACCCCTTTAACCAAAGGCAGAGGTGGGCGGGTAGCAGGAAAAAGTATTATTTTTTGGAATATTTCAGATTTCCAGATAAGTGAGACTCAAACTGTATGCGCTATAAAACAGAACAATGGTATTTTGAAACTAATTGTGCACATGGACCACACACCTGATGTTTCCTTATTCACTATGAAGGTTGTGTACAGTAATGGAACTTCCAGGTCATGTTGTAGTAGAGATATGAACAGATGAACACACATCTTCACTCACAGCTAATGGATGACAACTTTGTTCCATGTGACTATAGCTGGGTTTTATTCCTGCTCAAACAATGACTTACGCCTAGCATTTTAGGCATATAATAAATCTCTTTATAAATAATGACACACAGAGTCAAACAACAGCGTCCACAACATATTTTAATAAAATGCATATTAGAAAGATTTGTCCTACCAGGAGGCAGAGGGAAGAGACATATGTAGATATCTGTCAAACAAAGATGAGGAAAGCGAGTATTTTGCTGGCATTGAATTCTCCCTCCACACATACTTTAAACTCATACTCTTCAAAGAACCATCATAATTGTGATCTGGTTGCTTTCAACCATGTTTCTATAATATAAAAGTCAATAAAAGTTTATTTAACAGATGCTAACCTTTAACCCATAGCCATAGTGGGCACATTATTGAGCTTCATATCTTTTATTTTGCATCCATATTTCTTTTTTTCCTCCCAGCCACTAGCATTTTTTAATTTCCCTTTTTATTCCTTCCTTTACTTAATCCATATAACTTTTTTCTTCTCATCAAGAAACTCCAGACAATTATAATAATTGAGGTGATATTAGTGGCACTACTTGTGTTGGTAAGAGCAATCCATCTTACACTTCTCAGTGGTGGCCCCTTGGCTTTGGAATTCCCTCTCTAATAAAATCAGATCAGCTCCCTCCCTCTTGGCCTTCAGGAAAAGGCTTAAGATCTGGATGTGGGATCAAGCGTTTGGTTAGTACCCCACTAGAGAATATAGAATAGTGAAATGACAATTTGGAACAGCCATTGATTATGATTTTGGACTACGTGATTTTAATAAGTGTTCTAAGGTTTGATATGTTTTAATGACTGTTTTAATGTATATGCTTATTTTACTATGTGTGGATGTTTACATGGCATCGAATGAAAGCCGCCTTGAGTCCCCTACGGGGTTGAGAAAGGTGGGGTATAAATACGGTAAATAAATAAATACTAGGTCTTCTTCACTAGTTTATGGATTAGGATTTGCATTTGATGTAGGGCACAGGTAGGTTTTCTTTTCTAATATTCCAGGGATTGGCACCATATCTGTGCCCATTGGTTATAATTGTATCTTTCTTTCATGGAAACTCACCGTAGACAGTACATGATTCTTTTCAGAATGGCACAAGTCCACAAACCAGATTTTGAGCACCATTGCTATGAACCATGTCTGTAGAGTGTGCTCCTTTTAGATCTGTATACAGAATTATTCACCCTTAAAACTTAAGTTCTTATGTTGGGAAGAGATTGTCTAAAACTGGAGTTTGCAAGTAAAACTGAAATACTGGGGAAATATTTTGAATCTAGATTACTTTGAAGAAGAAATGGACTGGAGCATCATTCTCAATAACCAGTTCAGCAACAGGCCTCTCCCTGTCATACTCTGAATGTAAAATAGCTGAGGCATAGAAAGAGCCTAGAGCTGTTCACCGTTTGTTTGTTTTTTAACACATTCATAACAGATCTTACAACCTAGTGAAAAATAGTTTTAAAGAAGAAAGAAACTCCTATATTCAATTTCGTGCCAATTCCTAATGTTTTATTCTACCATCATGATGTTCTTCTGAGGCAGCATCATGATAGATGAATTGGAGACAGAATTGTACTCTTTTACTTCTATTCTCTGCGAAACAACATATTGTATTGGGGAGGGGCACCTATGAACAAGAGATTGAAAATTGACTACATCTGCAGTGAGACATGGGTTTTTCCTTGGGAATGTCAATCAATATTTGAATCTTCATGTTTCCACTCCTAATATCAGACTTACAGACATTCCTGGAGGCATGAATTTATGTAATCTCAGTTCAAGGTCAACATATTGGTACTCTATTGTTTGGTCCATCTGGTATTTAACGCCATACTGGACCATGTCTTGAATGCCACAAGCAGGCATAATGGGTGTCTAATCTGTTTTGCTTTTTCTAAAGGGCTGGTGTACTTTCTCCCATGTCAGAAAATTTTAAAGCTTCTTATGCACCCAGCTAGGCTGGACTGCAGCATCTGATAGCTCCATGGTCATGCAAATTATGAAGTCAGGGCAGAGTTCCCAGACTTGGACTATGTGTTCTTCAGCCAAGGTCCCTCCAGTCATTTGCTGATGCTAGGGATCTGAAATCCACCAGGCAGAAGATACTGTTCTGTTGATCAGGCAACAGTGGAGGGCCAAGATCCTAGTGCTTATCTCAGAGCTGGCCAGTTCAGAAGCTTCGTGTTGTATGCCAAATGCAAGAATGAAAGATGCACACCAGTATTTATTTTATTTACCTAAAGAGTCATCCAAATTCACTCTGCTTATAACCTCAGCCTGGAATAGTTGAAGAACTTGAAGAAGTTATTCTTTTTTCGACGTCTCTTCAAAATGTCTAAGGTGAAATGTTTGTATCCTTCTCATTTACCAGAAATAGAAACTTGCACTGCAGAGCAGGTTTCATTGTGGTGAAAAATGGTAGACATCTACTCCATATTTTACAGAGAGTGTGAGGTGAGGGAAATGTAAGGTAATTTTCTCTCCTTGTGCTCTCTACAATTCTGTCCTGTCTAAAACCACTGTAAACTAGTATATAAAACTATGGATCTTTCTATTTACTACCTTCTATTGACATTTGAGTTTACTTTCTTTCTTAGCAAGACTTCAATCTCCATGGCTCTGGGATGTGCTGTTTGTTTTACATTGCTCTACAAAGCACCAGAGATGTGACTAGCAGTCTGTTAAATGGAAAGAAAATGAAAGCAACGCCTTTGCCAATTGACTATTACTACTCATTTCTATCAATATTGTTTTGAAAATCATAACCTTCTGCTGATGCAGGGCATCTGATGTTAGACATTTCACTTCAGTCTAACTTTTTGAAAGCAGTTATGCAATGATAAATGGACTGGGATTTGATTGAAAAAGAGAGTTCAAACTGCAACAAATGTTTTTTTCTTTGAATATTGTAAAAGATTACTTCTTGTTCAGCTGGTACAGTCTGTTAGCTGAATGGTACTCTGTGTGCTCTGTGTTCTCTTTCACAATGAAGTGCTTCATTTTCAGGGGTGATTTCCTCTGGAAGAAATAACCTCTCAATTTCAGGCTCCTTTTAAAAAACACCTTTGTATCCCTGTTCCTTGCTGTTCTTTCACTACATCTATATTGGTTCTCGCCAAGAGCACCATAATAAAAACTTTTTTGTCCAGTTATGAATGGAACAACCAACCTTTGGCAGCATGATAGATTTCAAGAACAACTTGTAAATTTATGCTCACATTGCAGACAGACATTCCTTTATTTCGCTCAGAACTAAAGAGAAGACTAAAAAAAAGTGTTTGTCTTCTTTTCCAAAAGGGATCAGCCACTGCCCAGGTTCAGACCTACTTCTCCTAAAGAGGTCTATAGAGGATTCTTGTCCCCAAACCCATTTGTAAGCTTCAGGAATCTAAGCAACAGTACCTCAGTACCCTCTCCCATTTTCCTACTCTTTTTTTAAAAAAAATCAGAAATCTTAGAAGCAAGGCCTTGGATGTCTCTTGGTTTCCCAACGTCTACCTCCAGAATCACAACAGCAGTGCCCAAGAGAGCCCCTTCTTTTTATGGTGCCTCCCTATGAGTTATAAAAGGTTCCTCCTCTCCCTCTCTCTCCATCCCTCATGTTTCTAGGAAACCCCTTATTTGGACAAGATCCTTGGAGAAGTGAGGGCAACCACATGCATCTCAACCCCTCTCCATCCTGGCTGGTAAAGGAGGCCAGAAGAGGTTAGGCAGACTGGATGGAGGTGGTGGTTAATGGCTCCTTACGAGAAGGCAAGATTCCAGTCACCTTTTGAAAAACTGTTGTTGAAAAAAACCATCACTGGATCCCACTCAATTGAACGACTTTCAGTCAGTTTCCAATCTCCCCTACTTGAGCAAAGTTTTGGAACTTGTGGTGGTCTCGCAACTCCAGGTGTTTTTGGAAGACACTGATTTTCTAGATCCGTCACGGTCTGACTTTAGATTGGGAGATGGAACTGAAACAGCCTTGGTCTCCTTGGTGGATGATCTCCATAGAGAACTTGACAATGGGAGTGTATCCCTGTTGGTTGTCTTAGACCCGTGATGGCGAACCTATGACACGCGTGTCAGTAGTGACACGCGTAGCCATTTCTACTGACACGCGCGGAAGGTCCGCCATTGCTTCAGCTGGAGGAGGAGGCGGAGGAGCCTTTGAAGAAGAGGAAGAAGCAGATCAAAAAAACAAACTTTAGGGCAGCGTTTCTCAACCTGGGGGTGGTCATGAAGCAATTTTCAGGGGTCGTGACATCGCCTCCTTTGGCCCCGCCCCCTCCGGTTGCCAGGAGTCACAGAGAAGCGCCCCCATTCTGATCCCAATTATTTTGGATGAGGCACCCAGCCTGTATCAAGCGCTTCCGAAGGAAACCAGAGGAACTTCCAGGGTAGTGTGCCATCTCATACTTTGGAGTCATGGTTTGCAGAGGGCCTTCTGTGGGGTGTAGTTTGATGGCCAACCAAGCACGCTCCTCATGGCCGTGTGCATTCTTGGGTTGGCGGGAAGCCGGCAGAGGGGGTGTGTGTGTGTGTGCCGTGACTGTTGGTTGGTGCTGCGTTTGGCTAGCTGGGAGCACCATGGTAGAGATGGAGGCAGTGGGCAGGCACTCCAAGCTTGGACAGCATTGAGTACCTGACCCTGTGCACCGCTGGCGCTACCTCCCGCCCTGCAACAAGTTTGTCGTCCCCTCCCCTTCTCTCTTTTCCCTCTCCTTCTCTTTTGTTATATCCATTTCTTTTTCTTTATTTCTCCCCCTCCATCTTTCTCCCTTCCTTCTCTCTTTCTCTCTCTTTTTTCTCACCCTTTCTCCTCATCTCCTTTTTATATCCCTTTCTTTTCTCCCTCTTCCTTTCCCTCCCTCCCTCCTTCCTTCTCCGTGCCTCCACCTCCACCTCAGCAGTTTTCAGGAAGAAGCGGGGGTGGGGGGGGAGGAGGAAGAAAGAGCAGCCGAGAGGAGAAAGGCTGCTGCTCCAAAAATGCTGCTCCTGCCAACTCCTGGTGGCCGGTGAGCAGGGGAGGGACTTTAGGAGCTCACCCGCTGTCCTCCTCCTCCTCTTCCCCTCCTTCCTCCTCTTCAAAGCAGCGGTGACGGGGCAGCAGCGACAATAACACGATGTTCAGCCTGCAAAGCTGGAATGCCCAAAAGTTGAATGGCCATCTGATTGTGCTTTTCCTTTATGGCAGAAGGAGGTTGGACTGGATGGCCCTTGGATGGTCTCCTCCTATTCTAGCTTCCTATTATTATTATTATTATTATTATTATTATTATTATTATTATTACTATTACTATTATTATCTTTAGAAGCAGGAGCAGAGGCTGAATGGCCATCTGTCAGGAATGCTTTGATTGTCTTTTTCCCTTATGGCAGAAGGAGGTTGGACTGGATGGCCCTTAGAGGCCTCCTCCTATTCTAGGATCTTATTATTATTAATAGCATTATTATTATTATTATTATTTTATTATTATTATTATTTTCATTAGCAGAGGCTGAATGGCCATCTGTTAGGAGTGCTTTGATTGTCTTTTTCCCTTATGGCAGAAGGAGGTTGGACTGGATGGCCCTTAGAGGCCTCCTCCTATTCTAGGATCTTATTATTATTAATAGCATTATTATTATTATTTTCATTAGCAGAGGCTGAATGGCCATCTGTTAGGAGTGCTTTGATTGTGCTTTTCCTTATGGCAGAAGGAGGTTGGACTGGATGGCCCTTAGAGGCCTCCTCCTATTCTAGGATCTTATTATTATTAATAGCATTATTATTATTATTATTATTATTATTATTATTATTATTTTCATTAGCAGAGGCTGAATGGCCATCTGTTAGGAGTGCTTTGATTGTGCTTTTCCTTATGGCAGAAGGAGGTTGGACTGGATGGCCCTTAGAGGTCTCCTCCTATTCTAGGATCTTATTATTATTATTATTATTATTATTATTATTATTATTATCATTATCAGAGGCTGAATGGCCATCTGATAGGAGTGCTTTAATTGTGCTTTTCCCTTATGGAAGGAAGGATGTTGGAATGAATGGCCCTTGGAGGTCTACTACTCTAGGATCCTATTATTATTAATATCATTATTATTAAGCAAGGTCTCTATGGCCATCTGTCAGGTGTGCTTTAATAGTGCTTTTCTCTTAAGGCAGGAGGGAGGTTGGAATGAATGGCCCTTGGAGGTCTCCTCCTATCTACCTTAGGATTCCTCCTGCCATAAGGGAAAAGCACAATCAAGTCAGGTGGCCAGTCAGCCTTTGTTGTTCTCGCTGCTGCTGCTTTGGCAGAGCAGGAAGGAGAGGAAGAATGCAGGAAAAGCACAAAGCACACCTGACAGACGACCATTCACCCTCAACTAAATAATATTATTAATATTATTTAGTTGAGGGTGAATGGTCGTCTGTCAGGTGTGCTTTGTGCTTTTCCTGCATTCTTCCTCTCCTTCCTGCTCTGCCAAAGCAGCAGCAGCGAGAACAACAAAGGCTGACTGGCCACCTGACTTGATTGTGCTTTTCCCTTATGGCAGGAGGTTGGATATACATCCTGCATATCAGAGATTTACATGGCGATTCATAACAGTAGAAAAATTACAGTTATAAAGAAGCCAAAAAAATAATGTTATGGTTGGGGGTCACCACAACGCAAGGAACTGTATTAAGGGATTGTGGCATTAGGAAGGTTGAGAAACACTGCACTACTGGCTATTAGGAATTGTGGAAGTCCAAAACACAAGGAGGGCCCAAGCTGGCCCATGCCTACCTTAAAGAATAGCCGTGATATTTAATTCTATTGCACTGTTTCACATATTTGTAGATTTAAAATTGTATTGAAATTTAAGCTGCTTTGGCCCCTTCCACACAGCTGTATAAAATCCACACTTAACTGGCTTATATGGCAGTGTGGACTCTGTTAATGCAGTTCAAAGCAGATATTGTGGATTATCTGCCTTGATATTCTGGATGATATGGCTATTTGGAAGGGCCCTTTCAGAGTCCCATATCCCAGGATCTGATCCTAGGTTTTCTGTTTATCCCAGATTATCTGGCAGTGCAGACTCAAATAATCCAGTTTAAAGCAGAAAACTTGGGATCAGATCCTGGGATATAGGGCCTTTCTGGAAGCGCCCACAGTCTCCTTGTGAAGACAAAAAGAGGTGTATAAATAAGCATAATCTGTTCCTGGTTGAAATTATTTTCTGTTTAATTGTGCGGCTCTTACTTTGAAAGTAGTAGTTCTCTTCCAGAAACTTTGTGGGCTGCCACAAACTATGATGACAAGAGGTCATGAGAATTCGGCCAATAGGCTGATCAGTAAACATATTCATGGGTTCCCTGCTGTTATAGTTAGCCTGTTACCCATGCTACGACATACTTGCAGTCAAAATTTCATTTATTTGTAATTAGAAATAAATGTTTCACAATATTCCCGTGTAAACTATAGTCTGGCCCTCCAACAGTCTGAGGGACAGTGAATTGGCCCCCTGTTCAAAAAGTTTGAGGGCCCCTGGTTTAAATAATGGTCAAACATTTTGCCTCTTCTCAATGGAGAACATTTCTGCAACCTTCAAAAGCTGCTACAGAAAGAGAAGGATTGTGGCGGCAGCGTCTTCTCGCAGTTTGGACTTCAACTTCCAGAACCACTGACGATTGGAAACAGTGGCTAAGGCTTCTGGAAAGTGGAGTCCCACATTCAAGTTGGGGGCTCATTACTAAGCATGCGCGGCAGTCTCGGAAAGCGCTTCAGAGGTTGGATGACAATCTGTCAGGGCTGCTTTGAATGCAATATTCCTATTTAAACTAAATATTGCGAAATTATGGTTTTTTTCTTGAAGTGACACACCACCTGAATTTTGCTCAGTTTTTTGGCGAATTTTGACACACCACGCTCAAAAGGTTGCCCATCACTGTCTTAGACCTCTCAGCGGCCTTCAATACTGTAGACCATAGTATCCTTCTGAGACACCTTGCAAAATGGGACTTGGAGGCACTATTTTACAATGGCTCCAGCCCTTCTTGGAGAGTTGTTCTCAGAAGGTGTCGTTGGAGGACGTTTTCTCCTCCATGACAGAGAGGAAAGTGTTTTTCGGGTAGCTCTAATGGAGCTACCAGCATTTTACTCTCAATTTCCCCATATTATGGGGGAAAGGGTGGCAGGGTAATGCATGTTGCCACCCTTTCTCCCATATGATGGGTCAGGGTGCCAATGAGCCTCGTCCAGTCTCTAATGTAAGATGGGGAAAGAAGGAAGGGTGTGTGGGGTGCCACGAGCTGCCCTGCATGCCTTCCCCTCTGCTAGCAACTGCTGGAAAAATAGCATGGCCCCAGGGGCTATGTGAAGAGATCCCTAATTGATATGGAGGCATATTATTCCTTTTCTAATAAATCGTCTGTATATGTCATAGAACCAGGGCCAACGTAAGATGTTTTGGAACATAAAGCAAAATAAAAAAGGATTTTCCATTTAGGGAATAGCCATTTTTCTTTATTGTTGGCTACAATGCCTCATTTGCAGGCAGAATGACATGATAAAAAATGGAAAGCAGGTAGTACTTATACAGCTGTTTCCTCCATCAACCTTCTTTTTTTTTTTGTAATATAATCTTTATTAAATTTCCTTTTACATCTAAAAACAGAGTGTAGAATCTTAAACCAGTGAGTTTTATAATTAGTAGAAACTAAAGAATCCCGACAAGTGTGATGGGTGATAAAGCTGAAAGGGGAGGAGAAAGGGGAGGGGAACGGTCAAGAGAGACCGGGGGATAGATAGATATACAAAGATAAGCCAAAGAGCCCACCACCATTTAAAATGAAGAGTAATGAGTGTTGTTGACTTCCCAGGGTCTTCTCAAGGTCTAGTCAGTATTCCTTTCTGCTTTCCTTTCAGATTCTCTTCTCCCCAACTTCTTTTCTCTTTCTCTTCCTTCTCTATTCCCTTTTATTCCTCTAGATCAGAAACTTCTTATTTTTTTGTCTGAGGTAGTCCGTCACTTCTGCCCAATGTGTTTCTTTCATATTAATCCCTTTACTCCTTGCTATTAGGAAAGATAGACTATCCATATTTTTTATTTCCAGAATCTTTGTTAGTCTTTCATTCTCATCCGGTATCTCGTTTTGTTTCCACCTCCTGGCGTAACAGATTCTTGCAGCAGTTGTCATCAAAAATAGAATTTTYTCAGTYTTTTTCTCTATTTTTAAATCGTGTATACCRAATAYAAATAATTCTGCCTTCCATGGTATGTTGATTTTTAAAATTTCTTGCAACTCTTTTTGTACCTTTCTCCAGTATTCTTTGGCCTTCTTGCAGGTCCACCAGGAGTGGAAGTATGTCCCTTCTTCTTCTTTGCATTTCCAGCAATCCGTGCTAATGTTTTTKTTCCCTTTTCCAATTTTTTTTGGGGTCATGTACCAGCGATGTGCAGTTTTTAACCAATTCTCTTTTAAATCGGAMGCGTAGCAGTACTTTAACTTTTCTTTCCAAATTTTTTCCCATTCCTCCTGCCTGATATTCCTCCTGATGTTTTCATTCCATCTTCTTTTATAYTTCTTTTCACCTTTATTTTCTAACTTCCATTCCAGCAACTTTTTGTATATCTTTGTGACTAATTTGTTTTTAGTATCCAATATCTTATCCCAGAAATTCCTTTCTTGGTTAAAGCCAATTTTTTCATCTTTTTTATACCTTTCCTTTATKGTCCAATATTCCAYCCATGATATCTTTTGTTCCGTCGTAATCAGTTCTTCCTGTGTCTTGAGCGTCATTCCTCCCCCCTCTTTTTTTAGTATATCTTTATACTTTGGCCAATCATGCCATCCTGTACACCTTCTTTGCCCTGCTTCCAAAGGAGAGACCCACATTGGAGTTTTCTTATATAACTTGCCTTTATATTTTTCCCATATCTTCAGGATCGTGGATCTCACGAAGTGATTCCCAAAATTCTTTTCATTCTTCTTCCCCTTGTACCATATGTAMGTATGCCACCCTTCTCTTAGYCCTGATCCCTCCAAAATTAACAYTTTTTTCTTTTCTAATTTTGCCCAGTCATTAGCCCATATTAACGCATTTGCTTCCATATATAATTCTAAGTCTGGTACTGCAAACCCTCCGTTTTCTTTCCTTTCTGTTAGATTGTCAAAGCTGATCCTTGGTTTTCTATTCTCCCAGATGAATTTTTTAATATCCTTGTTCCACTCCTTTATTATCTTTGAGTTCCGTATGATCGGCAGATTTTGAAATAAAAATTGCAATTTAGGTAATATCATCATTTTAACCATCGCAATCCTCCCTAATAATGACAGGTTTATATTTCTCCATTTTTTCAGATCATTTCTTATCTCCTTCCAGTATTCTGTGTAATTATTTTGCAGTAATTGTAGATTTTTTGACGTTAGCGTTATTCCTAAATACTTCAGTTTTTTGACTATTTGGATATTCCACTTAGTTTTGATTTCCTCTTGCTCATTTTTCCCTATATTCTTCGTTATTGCCTTTGTTTTTTCCATATTAATTTTAAAACCCGTAACTTTCCCAAAATCTTTTATTGTTTTTATCCAGTCTTCTAAATTTTTTCCGGGATCCTCGATTATACAAATCACATCATCCGCGTATGCCCTAAATTTATAATCCTGCCCTTGTACCTTTGCGCCGGCTAGTTTCTTTTCTTCTCTGATTTTATTTAGCAGTATTTCTAAGGTGAGTATAAATATTAATGGTGACAGGGGGCAACCCTGTCTCGTCCCCTTTTTAATCTCGATATTATTTGTTTCCCTCCCGTTTACCAATATTTTAGCCTCTTGTTTTTCGTAGATTGCTTCAATTGCGTTCTGAAAATAAAATCCTAAATCCATTTCCTTCATTATAATTTTGAAAAACTTCCAATTTACATTGTCGAACGCTTTCTCTGCGTCCAATGCCAATAACAATACCTTATTTTGATGGTTAATTTCATAGTGTTCTATCAAATCTACAATTATTCTTACATTTTCCCTCTGGTGTCTGTTTGGCAAAAATCCCGTCTGTTCCTCTTTGATGTATTCCTTCAGTAATCCTTTTAATCTTTCTGCCATAATTAGACTAAATATCTTATAATCAACATTTAACAATGAAATTGGTCTGTAGTTCTTGACCTGCTCTTCATCCGATTTTTCTTTGTGGATTAGACAAATATTCGCTTGTGTCCAGGATTCTGGGATTTCTTTATAAATGCGGATCCTGTTCATCAACTCTTTTAAATATGGTGATAATTCCTCCCTGAAGGTCTTATAATAAATTGATGTGAAACCGTCTGGTCCTGGGGCTTTATTTGGTTTTAATTTATTAATCGCTTCCTTTATTTCTTTCTCTGTAATTTCTTTGTTCAATTTTTCCCTTTGTTCGTCTGAGATCCTTTGTATTTTATGATTTCTTAAATATTGATACATTTCCTCCTCCTCTATATTTTCTTCTTGGTATAACTTCTTATAAAACTCGTAAAATTGTTCTCTGATCTTCTCTTCCTCCTTTACCATCCTGCCATCAACATTTAATCTGGTGATAAAGGTAGCCTCCTTTCTGCTTCTAATTTTATTGGCCAACCAGCGCCCCGGTTTATTCGCATTCATAAAGTGATTCTGCTTTATAAATTTGAGTTCCTTCTCCCTCTCCTCCAATTCTAGAGATTCTCTCTGTTTGTGTAACAGTTTCAGATTCTGTTTTGCATCTTTGTCCCCTGGATTCGCTTTCACCTTTCCTTCCTCTTCTTCAATGGCTTGCATTATTTCTCTAGTTTTTTCCCTTTTCTCCCTGTTCTTCCTGCTTTTCTGTTGAATAAAGTTTCCTCGCATAACGACCTTACTGGCCTCCCATAATGTACAAAACAACAACAATTTCCTCCATCAACCTTCTATCGGTCCCTCTGCCCTAGAATCTGATGCCTGAGGTAGGTTTCTCATTTTGCCTTAGAGTACAGCTGGGCTTGCTTATTGAAAATGTGAAGAAAACTTTAAATGGGTAGACCTGGAAGACAGCATACTCCAGAAAGTGACTCCAGTTACTGGTTCCTTTGAGCTGAGAACCATTCAGATCTCTGGAGAGATCATATAGTTCCAGTCACTTACATAGGCTCTACTGCATAACTGAAACAGTTCCAACCAATTATTTTACACGGCCTATCTCAAACCAAAGCCTTGTGGTCTTGGCTCTTAAAAGCTTAATTTGGAGCTCAGCCTGGTTTCCTTGGCCGCAGAAATACAATCTCTTTTCCAAACATTCTAATGCCTGTTAAGAGCATTTCTGATAAGCTACCAAAAGGTGTCAACTTATTCTGGAGATCAGAAACTTTGCTCAGTGTACCTCCACTATGTTGGTTCCATTCTAATTAGAGCTTAAACGTTACTGTTTTAGACTACAATTTACACAACCCACTGGCTGTGCAGATTGGAAACTATGAGGAGTTGTGATCCTAGAAAATAACTTTTCCAAATGGGCCTGACCAATATTTAACATCAGAAGGGTAGGAATGTGCATACAATGATTACGTTGAGTCACACTGTCCAAAACATTGCTGTATTAGTGCAGTTTGACATTTTAACTGCTATGACTCAATGCTATGGAATCCTGGGAGCTGTAGTTTGATGAGGAACTATTTGCTGGAGGAAGCTAAAGATCTTGTAAAACTTCATCCGTCAAGGTTCCATAGCATTGAGTCATGGCAGTTAGAATAATGTCAAACTACATTATTTCTACAGTGTAGATACACCCTAAGTATCATTAGAATAGATCTATTATATGTTTTATTGGATTTTTAAAAAATATATAAATTGTGAATCAGTTTATTTTGCAGAGCCTTTTAGACAGCCTTGATTCATAGGCTGAGACTGTTGCTTTAACTCTTATGTTCAAGGACTTAGCTGCTGTACTGTCACTGATGTCATTTTCATTTGACTTACTCAGGGCTACTGGGGATATGTGTAATTGCATTTGTCAGTGCAAAGGTTTCTAGATTGGGTTTGAATGCATTTGGTTCATTTTGGACAATAGGAACCATTTCTCTGAAGTATTTGTTCAGACACGAAGAATCCAGATTGTTTCTAAATTGGAATTTGGTCCTGGGACTGGATAGTTTGACCTCCCTTTGTTCCTGCTGTCTCGGAGTATCTCATTGCTAGAGATGTATTGGACATCAAGAGGGAAGTCTAACAGATTGGTCCCTGGTATGGAATTATTTAATTCAAAAAAACTATAAATGGATGATAGACACAAAATGTTAATTCAATATAATTTTTAAAAAATGAAAATGGAAACAAAATTAGATTAGATGCAAATGGGCTAGCCATACATCTGAAAAACTGATCCGTGAGACCCTGAACGCCAAAGATGGAAACGACTGGAAGCTAACACCCTTCTTTTACCATCCCTCCATTCCCCCCTTTTTTATTCCTCCTCCCCCCTCTCCTCTCTATACCTACTCACATACTCCCCGCCCTCCCCCCACACCTCTTCTGACCCCCCCCCCACACCTCCCTTCAAACCTAACCTTCCCCCTTTTACTGTGTTTTTTTTAATCCCTCACTGTTAAAAAATGCTTAATAAAAATATTTTTTTTAAAAAAGAGGGAAGTCTAAGCTGGTTTACTTTATTGTACTGGTGCTGTTCTGTCGCGCGCTGGGCCTATAAATAATTGTCTTTAGAACAGGACGTGCAACCTTTGCCCAGCAGGAAGCCAGGGGCCCCAAGGAGAAGTTCTCAGAGGTTTCCACCACAAATGATCTTTAGATGGCTTGTGAAGTATAACAAAGTTCTTCATTAATGAACAATCAAACAGAAACTTCTCTTGTCTTCAGTAAAGTTAAGCAAATGATTCCAAGCTTTTAGGCAACTGGTGAATTCCTAATCATGCCCATGAAGGACAGGCAACTGTCTTCAATAATTTCTTCTTTACTTTAAATGGAAAATCCCCTTTTGAACTTCTCCCAGGCTGACTGTAATCTAACCCTTACTGATGTGGGCTCCGCTACCGGGTCGAACTGCTTCTCGAACGCCGGGTGGACCTACCAGTAAAGGCTTAGATGTTCTCCAGTTGGAGTTCTTTGGTCTTTAGGGCTGTTTTCCTGCGGAAAGTCTTGGATGCTCTTAAAACTCTTCTCCCCTGGAAATCTTGAGAGTTGAAGCTTTTGTACAGGGGAAGCTTGCACACGTTCTGTAGATTAGCTTTCTTTGCTGAGACTAACTAAAAAATGGCTCCCTTCCCTTCCCAATTGCCCTGAGCAATGGGCGGGACCAAAACTTAACAGTGATGGATAGGTGACTTGCCCTATAACTGCAACCAAAAGAAGCCACCTATCTGCAGAGTCCTTGAAACCTAGGGCTGCAATCAAACATTTAATACAAAGCAAATAAAGTTGGAGCTCCTGGTACAGCTGTACCAGAACAGATGCAGTGCTCAAGATGGGTTGAGCACATTCTTGTAGATCACAGGGCTATATTTCTATCACATACCATAATGATTGCCATAGGTTCCAGGTTCTGTCCATCACATATCTAAAATATTTCCCCTGAGGCCCTGGAGAGCTAACTGAGTAGACAATAAATGAATTTTGTTGATGGGTAAGAATTGTAGGATGATATGATCTGTATTGACCTTCAGTTCTATGTAATGATCAGACAATCTGTCTGTGAACTTTGCAAAAGAAAAGAAAAAAGCAGGAGGCAGCTTAATTAATCTGGCCCATTTATATCCCAAATATTTGGGCTCAAAACACATATGATTTCTTTAAGTTCACCAGGGAATTTGGTTTCACACCAAAATACAGCCCAGTCCAATTAGTTGTGTGTAACTTTATTGACAGTCATTTCTCCTTCCTTGGATGAAAAAGGAGATGGCAACCATTTGGACTTCCAAAATGTCTTCCAAGAAGTGACTCAGAAAGGTTACTGGCAGCAGCAAAGGGAAAAAGTAGATGTGTTCCATTGCATCCTGCCATACTGAGTGCATTGAGCTCCCCACCCACAAGCAGATCCAACAGTCTCTAGAGCCAATTGATGATTGTGCCAAAAACAAAACAGGGCTGTAGGTTTCAGCACTGGTTGATTTTGTGTGTAGTTTCAGCATTTATTAACTGATAGATGCACTCCAGTGGTTACAATTCCATAGAAGTTTTGCCACCTTGAGGTGTAAGGTAGAACTGTTGTGGAATTACTGCTTCAACTTTCATACCTTTATTCATTTATATCCCATTATCTCCCAACACTGGGACTCAAGGTGACTTAAAAATCTATCTAAGGAAAACACATTAAAAGGGAATGTTGAAACATAACAAAAAAAAAAACCAAAATGAAAAATCAATGAACAGAAATACCCTTATTACTTCTTACAGTCAATTCCAGAATACATGTCACATAGAATCATAGAATCAAAGAGTTGGAAGAGACCTCATGGGCCATCCAGTCCAACCCCCTGCCAAGAAGCAGGAATATCGCATTCAAAGCACCCCTGACAGATGGCCATCCAGGCTCTGTTTAAAAGCTTTCAAAGAAGGAGCCTCCACCACACTCCAGGGCAGAGAGTTCCACTGCTGAACGGCTCTCACAGTCAGGAAGTTCTTCCTCATGTTCAGATGGAATCTCCTTTCCCATAGTTTGAAGCCATTGTTTCACGTCCTAGTCTCCAGGGAGGCAGAAAACAAGCTTGCTCCCTCCTCCCTGTGGCTTCCTCTCACATATTTATACATGGCTATCATATCTCCTCTCAGCCTTCTCTTCTTCAGGCTAAACATGCCCAGCTCCTTAAGCCGCTCCTCATAGGGCTTGTTCTCCAGAGCCTTGATCATTTTAGTCGCCCTCCTCTGGACACATTCCAGCTTGTCAATATCTCTCTTGAATTGTGGTGCCCAGAATTGGACACAATATTCCAGGTGTGGTCTAACCAAAGCGGAATAGAGAGGTAGCATTACTTCCCTAGATCTAGACACTATGCTCCTATTGATGCAGGCCAAAATCCCATTGGCTTTTTTTGCTGCCACATCACATTGTTGGCTCATGTTTAACTTGTTGTCCACGAGGACTCCAAAATCTTTTTCACACGTACTGCTCTCGAGCCAGGCATTGTCCCCCATTTTGTATCTTTGCATTTCGTTTTTCCTATCAAAGTGGAGTATCTTGCATTTGTCACTGTTGAACTTCATTTTGTTAGTTTTGGCCCATCTCTCTAATCTGTCAAGATCGTTTTGAATTCTGCTCCTGTCTTCTGGAGTATTGGCTATCCCTCCCAATTTGGTGTCATCTGCAAGCTTGATGATCATGCCTTCTAGCCCTTCATCTAAGATCTTTTCTTTGAGAGACAGAAAGCAATGCATGCATATTTACAGCCAAGTCCTATATGCTTTTATGGACTTCGTCATTCCAGATTGGAGAAACTGGTTCTCTTTGAATCCCTCCTCTTAATGAATTATGGTGAACCAGAATGGTAGACAAGTCCAGATCGCAATCCTGACATTCCATGTCAACAAATCTCCTTCTCTTCTGTCACCCACCCACTTCCGCAATGTAGACAAAGGAGCTCTCCCCCTAAGTGGATAAAATCCATGATTTTGCTACATAAAATATTCAAGGACCAGGCCTTTCATAGCTTAAATGTTTTTTTAATATATTAAGACAACCAATCATTTAGAGGTGTCTTTATTCCCTGTCACTAGTGTGTCTGAAAATTGGCATGATACTAGAAGGAATAGTCTTATCAAAAGGAGTCAGGAAAGCACAGAACTAGAACAAAGCTTACTTTCATATGATGAATTATTCACTCCCGCTAGCTATTCTCCCACTACACTACCATAGGCACAAACAATATTTCCCCCGTATCTGCTTTGCTAATGAAACTAAATAAAAATGGGCAATTGGCACATAGATTTGTAAACTTTCAAACCCTTCCCATCTATTTGATATGGAACTGCCTGGGTAAATGATGCCAATGCCATTTGGCAACACAATCAAAACACCATTGACTTCCACTGCTGGAATATGCCTATCAAGAGATTTCTCTGAGGGAATATGGCCCTTGAGAGAAGAAGTTCCTTCATCCTTGCTCATGTTCAATGAAACCTAGATGAGGATTTCACATCTCATTATGTTATATACAGTCCTCCCACCTATCTCATGTTATTCTATTCCTTTCTGTGAAGAGAAACATTTCCAAACAATAGGAAAGTATGGGTTGTTGTAGGTTTTTTGGACTATATGACCATGTTCTAGAAGCATTATTTCCTGACGTTTTGCCACATGGCCATATAGCCCAAAAAACCGACAACAATCCAATGATTCAAGCCATGAAAGCCTTCAATAATAGGAAAGTATCAAAAGGATTTAACATCTGCTAGTGCTTTTCTTTGCATTGTGGCTTTTTCAGGTGCTCAACAAAATAGAACAAAAATAGAATGTATTGTCGAAGGCTTTCATGGCTGGAATCACTAGGTTCTTGTGGGGTTTTTCGGGCTATAGGGCCATGTTCTAGAGGCATTTCTCCTGACGTTTTGCCTGCATCTATGGCAAGCATCCTCAGAGGTAGTGAGGTCTGTTGGAATTAGGACAATGGGTTTATATATCTGTGGAATGGTTGGGGTGGGGCAAAGAGCTCTTCTCTGCTGGAGCTAGGTGTGAATGTTTCAACTGACCACCTTCATTAGCATTTGAAGGCCTGGCTGAGCCTGGGAAAATCTTTTGTTGAGAGGTGTTAAGACGTGCCTGGTTGTTTCCTCTCTGCTGTTTTGCTGTTGTAATTTTAGAGTTTTTTAATACTGGTAGCCAGATTTTGTTCATTTTCATGGTCTCTTCCTTTCTGTTGAAATTGTCCACATGCTTGTGGATTTCAATGGCTTCTCTGTGTAGTCTGACATGGTGGTTGTTGGTGTGGTCCAGCATTTCTATGTTCTCAAATAATATGCTAAAATAAAAAAAAGGACATAGCATATTGAAACATTCACACCTAGCTCCAGCAGAGAAGAGCTCTTTGCCCCACCCCAGCCATTCCACAGATATATAAACCCATTGTCCTAATTCCAACAGACCTCACTACCTCTGAGGATGCTTGCCATAGATGCAGGCGAAACGTCAGGAGAAAATGCCTCTAGAACATGGCCCTATAGCCTGAAAAAACCCACAAGAACCTAAAAATAGAATGTTAATATCAAGCCGGGAATAACAACAGCAACAGCAGCAGCAACAACTTTATGCTTATACCCTGCAACCATGTCCTCCAAAAGGGACTCGGGCGGCTTACATATGGGACAAAATGTCTACAAGACATAAAAGCAGAAACAATAATAAACAAAACACATTAAAACAGGAGCATCATAAAATACAACAACCAAGATAAAACACACTGTTTTTATAACAGAATAAAACAAATTACATTGGAGTTCCATCAGACCAGATTCAACAAAAACAATGACCAAGATTTCTAAAATGGGCATGACCAAGGTATAAAAGGGATGGGCAGGGGATACTGAAAATAGTGTAGCATAAGGCCAGGAAAGTGGATGAAGTGCAAAACAGAGTACTATCTGGCAACCTAGGGACTGGGCATATATAAATAGGGATTAATCATTCTCAAATGCATACTGGAATATCCAGAGAATAAGGGTAGAAAAAGAAGTATATCAGAAAATGATATTTCTCCAATTTTAGCACCAACTGCAGTAAATCTTTCCAACCAAAAGATTGACAGTTCAAAGCTCAGGTCAGGGTGGGCTCCTGGCCTTTAGCCCAATTTCTGCCCACCCAGCACTTTCAAAATAGCAATGTGAGTAGATAAATAGCGGGAAGGTATTTAAGGCACCCATAAGGAAATGCCTTAAAAAATGCAAACAATTTGCTCAAGGAGGAAACTTTACGAACAAAGTTCTTTGGCAGGGCCAGAACCGAGGACCACCTCAAGAATGCTGAAGTTGGGAAAGCCTATATATACCTCTATGTACAGTTGTCTGTCTTGTTAGTGGCACTGAATGTTTGCCATATATGTGTTCTGTGTTCTGTGATCCGCTTTGAATTTCCTACGGGGAGAGAAGGACGGAATATAAATGCTGCAAATAAATAAATAAATAAATAAATTTAATAGCACTTTATTGGAGTTGCTGTAGACCAAATACCATAAAGGCACCAGATCTGGTCTGATCTTGAAAGCTAAGCAAAATCGGCCTGATTAATACATGGATGAGACCCCAATGAGACCAGATTTCAGCCATATTTCAGAGGAAGGAACTGCCAAAACCAACTCTGAGTATTCTCTTAAGAAAACTTGATGAAAAGTTCACAAAGTTGTTACAAATTGACAGGATACTTGAAGTCATGTAGGGCTGTTAGCTTGCATTCATCAAAACTCATGAAGATGAAGAGAAGTTGGAGCAAAGTTCTTTTCTTTTACCTTTTGTATTCCCCTGTTTTCTATTTTCCCATACCCAATATAGTTTAGAATATATAATCAAAACTACACTGTTAAAACAATGAAAAGTAAACAAAACTATATACTGAGACACATTTTTGTCCCTAATGTATCTTTAATTGTATTGAACATCACCTGCCCTTTTGTTACCTTGCCTTGGAAGAGATTTTTTTTGTTCTCTTTACCATTTTCTTTTAATGTTTCCATTCCGAATAATTTGTTTTGTCCATTGTTATTGCCAGATTTTTCCTAATAACCAAAAGATCTTGGCATAACAGTCCTTTGTGCTTTGTAAAGTACCCTTGACTCTTCTCATACTGGTCTTGGCAGCAGTCTTCATTGTTCCATGCAGAAGTCCTTGCCATCTGATTCCTTTAATTGCAGATGCAGGGGATACCATCTGGAATTTAAGGACATCCGCTAGCAGAGCTACAATCAGAGTGCCTTACTCCATTGAGTTTATCATTTGGTGCCATTCCCCATCTCTGCCTTGCTACTGGGGTGTGGTAAATTTGCCTAACTGTCATGGAACCACCTAGAGCAATGGTTTTTAACCTGTGGGTCCTCCAGGTGTTTTGGCCTTCAACTCCCAGAAATCCTAACAGCTGGTAAACTGGCTGGGATTTCTGGGAGTTGTAGGCCAAATCATCTGGGGACCCCCAGATTGAGAACCACTGACTTAGGGCCCTTCCATATAGCCCTATATCCCAGAATATCAAGGCAGAAAATCCCACATTATCCGAGTGTGGATTCAGATAAACCAGTTCAAAGCAGATTATATAGCCTTTCTCGCCTTGGCATTCTGGGATATAGGGCTGTGCGGAAGGACCCTTAGAGCAACTGGATAGTGGGATCAAGTCACCCTTTACATTTTGTACACTGGCTCAAAGTGACACTAGGGGCCCTTCCACACAGCCCTATATCTCATACTATCAAGGCAGAAAATCCCATATTATCCGAGTGTGGACTCAGATAACCCAGTTCAAAGCAGATGTGGGATTTTCTACCTAGATATTCTGGGATACAGGGTTGTGTTGAAGGGCCCTAAGTCAGGGGATTTGTGAGAAATTAAAAGAATACTGAGTTGCCAACTGTGTTCAGTGATTAATAGAAAGAATGATAATTATTCCTGGGTTTCAGAATTGAGTCGTGCCCATTTGATTTTCAACTTACACCTGTTAAAAAACTGCTTGGGAAAAGTGGTTTGAAAATTTGCAAAAGATTGCAACATGCAAAACCATGTTGGCAGTGTGATCTGAAAGTTGCATTCCCTAAAAAAGTAATATTTTCTGCATTCTTGCTCAAGAATGCAGGTGTTCCTTCCTGAATTGTTTCTGACCATGTGCCTGGCTATGCTCCTGTTCCCAATCTGGACACAAATTATGGTCTGAGAGAAGGATTCCCATCTCGGAGAAGGCAACTGAAAGTCTATACATCTTTCATACAAATATTACACCAAGTCTGAAATGATACTATCACTAATAAAAATGTGCAATTATTACAATTTTTCAAATATATTTAAATTTAATATTGGTTTTAGTAAGCAATGCATATTCTGTTGCACTGATGAGAGCAATAGGAAGTCCATCCCATTTATAATGCAGGACCATAAATAATTTTCCAGATACTCTCAATGATTTATTGCAATGTCTGCTTTTAATGAAAATTATACTTGATAGAATAGTTTTCTTTGGTTTTGGCTGCACACAAGATGTACTGTAAAGAAAAACTGTGGGGCAATTAGGTCTTATTAATTTAAAAAAGTGTATGGCTGATTCATCACTTGCTTTTGGCAGGTCTCATGCTATCCAGTGAAATCAATGAATAATGTGGGAATCTGTCACTCTGCTCAAACAGATTTTTCCTATATTACACACTGAATCAACATTACTTTAAGTATTTTACTGGTTTGATGTTTCAGAATAAAGTTTCATTGTTTTCAAAGAGGCTTACCTCCAGGTAAATGCATATCAAATTATAATTTCTTCTTCACTGGAGGGAAAAAGTAACATAATCTTGAATTTGTTCATTTGGCCAAATTATTGTATAACTTCCAAATGCGAGAGTTTTCATGGAAAGTTAAAGGTAGATTTTGTAGACCAGTTAATGACTAGGAGGATAATGGTGATCCAACCAAAATAACTCCTCCAGAAACAGAAAGTAAATGCCTGCAAGTAGATGTCTAGAGATAACATAAGCAACAAGACAAAACGTGGAAAATAACTGCATTTATATGTCATGAATGACTTTTCAATAACTTTAAAGCATGGGTTCTTTTTATTGCAATTTCCAGTGTGAGAGGGTATATCAGATTACAGAAAAACATTTAGACAAATAATGACATTGGACATACAGTCATACAGATTCTATGCAACTACATTGGATTCACAATTACATGGCTAACAAACAAACAAAGGGGAATTACATTTTCACTCAACATTCACAGCACATGTACACGCATTCATCCTCAGGCATTCAAATATTACCATATCATTTTTGCCCTTCTTGGAGAAGCACCTGTTAGGCCAGACCCTGCTTTCCTGCAGCCTGCCAATGCATAGTTCCATAACTTACATAATGCCAAAACTTCAAAATGCTAAAATGCCAAAACTTCTTTCCCTAAGCACAATGCCAAGGACTAGACCTCTGTTTTCCATACAGCAGAACCTGACTCCCTGCACAAAACCCAAGACTCCTAAAGCACACTTCTTCCTCTTCCCTTGAGAAAGAAGCCCCAAAGTGACCAGACTGCTCCCTTGCAAATCCATGGTACACTATCTCTCTCCTTCCTGCGGAGCAGAGCATAGCGGATGGAACAGACTCCTCAGGTCTGCCACACTTTGAGCATTCTTAGATTGAGTCTTTTATAGGAATATTCTGCCGATGTAGTCCCAGATTTGAAAATTAATGATAGATGTATTCCATCCTGGCTCCATCTTAGTTTCCTGGCCAGATGTTGATCTTCTTGATTGGTGTTGATCTTATGTTGACTTCCTTCTTAACACTGTAAACATTTCTGTTGTCACTGTCCCAATTCTTAGCAGAGTTTACTTTTCAGTTCTTATTAGCAACTTTTAATTACAGTCCAGCAAGCAGATTTAGTCATTGCAGGCCTCAATATTATAACGGTGTTTCCCAAATTATTAGCTCCACTCATTCATTCATCTTCCATTCTTCCATTCATTCCCACACATCATATTAAATTCACATTTATCAAATCTGCACATTGAATTTCTTATTACATATATTGTAGGGAGAACACAAATCCTTTCTTATATCTTAAGAAAAATTCACTTAATACAAACATGACTTTCTACAGAGGAACCAATGTATTTCTTACAGATTCGCTTTAAAAAGAAAGAGGTAATAATTCAGTAATAATATGGTATATTCAAACAAACACAGACTATTTTTCCTTTTGCTGGGAACTGTAGTTTTTCTGTACCACTTACATTATTCAGACATCAAATAATGGAAAGGAAGGAGGACATAGATAGGAATTATATAGTCCTTCAGATCTTTCTGAACAGCTGTTCCCCTCACTCTTCAACAAACAGTGCACTGCATTTGTCGTCAATAATGCAGTACAGAGATTTTGCTCTTCCCAGTAAAACTGGGATTAAACTTTAGATTGCTGTTTGTAAACTATGATTTCCAGTGGCTTTTTATTTATTATTAAAACAACCACAAGCCCCTGGTTTTGAGAACCAAATGCCCTGAGGAAAAATACCGTAGTAGCTGCCTCCCAGACATTGAATCCATGGATACACTAGGCCAACTATAAGTTTTTAAGATCATGGTTGGTGCTCTTTAGTTTTTATCCAGCTTAGGTGTTGATGAATTACAACTCCCATCACTTCTGATTATCTGTCATGCAGACCGGACAAACAAAAGTCAGCCTTCCAGATGTTACTGTATCACAGCCCCATAAGCTGTAGTCAAAGTCAAAAAAATCAAAAATCTTTATTATGGTCATAGACCAGCGTAAGGAGATTGGGGTACCATCTCATAAAATCATTGTACATTAAAATCTAAAAGGCTAGAAAATAAAGGTATGTTGAAAGCTAAAGCACAAAAACTGTTTAGAGAAGGGAAGAGACTAGAAGGGAATGGGGAGGGAGGGAGATTGATGGAGAGGTACCAGCATTCAGGACAAAAGTCTAGGGTTCTAGTCATGATGTCTACTGATGACGGATAAAGGAGTTGTAGGCCAGCATCTGGAGGGCCATATAGAATGACATAGTGGGCTGGATGTAGCCCACGGGCCTTGAGTTCGACATATGCTCCATTGGATTATTCAGGTGTTAAAACTCCTCAGAGCTTCTGGAAAAAGAGCTTAGTCTTCTTAAACATGGTCTTATGGAGGAGAGCGAAGAGAGAATATTGCTTTAGGTTACAATGGTACAAGAAAAAGTGTGGGTATAGTAAAAATAGAAAGTTGCTATAAAGATACTGTGCTTAATCTAATATTATAGCCTGTAAACTAGCAATTAAAATATAGTTATACAACGTTTGTATCTGAGAACATCAGATGTAAAACATATGGAGGGGAAATAAGGGAAGATTGTTCATCGTTACTCCCAGAGAAGAATCTGGGGGTTGTGGAGTCTCCTGAGGACCACAGAAGTAGTCTTGAGGAATTATATACAGCTTTTGAGTCATACTTTCCCTATATCTACTTTGGACTACAAGTCATTCAAATCTTTGGACTATAACCTGCACATCCTTTCAATTGGCAATAACGGGTAGAACTAATTGGAAGTGCAAACCAAAACATCTGGAGAGGCTAATGTTCCTCTCTGCTTTGTAGTGAGAGGAAATACCTCCAAAGACTGGAAAAGAAGTATATTTTTTGTCAAAGTTGGGTGTGTCTTGGCTTAACTGAGCTGGGCTGAGAGAAGCAACTGTGTTTTTCCCCCTCCTCTTTCTTTATTATAGTGAAAAACACTTTCCTTCCATTCATAGCAATGGAAAGGGTCTCCACAGCCTCTCACCATGATGTATGAGAACATCTGTTGCCAAAAAATGCCAGTCCTTGTGAGTGAAATGTCACTTATTCCCTTAATTTTTGGGGGGACATTCAGGGAGATTCTGGTGAAAGGTGAAATGACAAAAGTTGTATGAACATGTGCTTGAAAATCAAGGGGTGGCAGTATTTGCTCATAATGAAAGCAGCTACCTCAGGAAGACTCATCATACGGCTGCAGGCAGAGCACAGTCTTGATTTAATCTCATTTGTACAGCCCATCGCATTTGTAAACAACAGCACTAATATTAAATAGTAAAGGTTGACTTTCCCTTATCCAAAAAGCTTGGGACCATATTTTTAAATATCTGCATTTGCATATACATAGTAAATGGGTGTGTGTGTGTGTGTGGGGAGGGGGGGGATCTAGCCAGATGTCCAACACCCATTGGGTTTTTTCTCAAAAGCTGTCAGCACATTTTCTGCCCTTTTAGCAAAATACTAGGATGGGAAAAGGATATCCCTGAGTATTTTCCATTCTTTCTAGACTGGATACAGGACACAGCCAATGGGGCTCACTCCCTGGCCCATTTCCAAGTAGCTTAGCCTGCCCCATGCCCAATTTGCCAGTTGGAAATTAGGAACAGAGGAATCTGGGATGTCTACTTTTACGGGGGCCGTGTATAAGTAGAGCCTCCCCCGATTTCCCTTGTCCTCTTTCCACTGTCAGAAAAAAACTCAATTGCCACTGGATGTGCGATTAACCCACTTTGCCCAAAGGTAGAAGTGAATGGCTTGGAACAAAATTGTTTCATTTTTTTATTTAATACAGACTCAATCTATATTAAAAATCTAGATGTATGCAGTGGGTTACCAACATTCTGTTTCACTAAGGAATACAACACAGAGTAGATCTATGCAGACAAGGACAGACTTGGGGTGCCATCTACATTGTGGAATTAATGCCATTTGACACCACTTTATGGAATCCTGGAATTTGCAGTTTGGAAAGCCACCAGCATTCTTTTGAAGGGAAGGCTATAGTTACAGTTTCCATGATTCCATGGCTTGGAATCATTGCAGTTATAGTTGTTTCGAACTCATACATTTGTGAATCGGTGCCCACATACCTGAGAGAAGGGAAGTTTTCGTCTATCAAATCTACATTTGTAAAATTCCTCCTTATCTCTCTTCTGCATCCAGACCATGTCTGCATCCAGCCATTGTGGCTATTTTTTTAACACAGGATGAAATTCATCTCTTTTTTCCAGACATATGTTTTGAAAATGTGAACATTTTTGTGCAATTTTGTGCAATGTGTACAATTTTTCAAATTGTACATATAACGTGTACACACACAAACACACTGCATTGTCAAAAACATACTTTTTTTTGAATTCATTCAAAATATTTGCCTTTTTCTATGCCTTTTTTATACATCTGCATTTTCTCAAATGTGACTGCTGGTATCTGGTGGCAAACAGATCATGGAATGCTAACTGCATCTGGTCTGAATCTAGTCCAAGCTGTGCAGAACTGATAAAACCAGCTGATTTCCCATCCATCATTTCCCAAGAGCATCTCTTTCTAGGTTTGGTGTGATCAGGCTCAGTGACTTTTTCAGCCACAGTTGAGAGTGCCAGATGTGCTTCTTTTTAAAGTAACTTCTATTAAGATTTTATATACATACAGTAAAGTGAAAGCAAAACACAGGGGTGGGGAAGGGGGGAAAGAAAACTTAAGCAATACTTGAGAATACTCCCTTCCAAAACCATATATTTCAAACCATATATTTGAAATATATACCAAAATATCTACAAACTAAACTACTAGTGTATATATAAAAATGACTTCCAACTAGATAAATTTATCATACATTATCAATTCTTCGTAAGCCTAGATTTTAGAATTCTATTCATTAACCCATATTAATTTTCAAAACCAATAATCATCAATTTGGTTTTGTTTGTTTTTTTTTTGCCAAAAAGCCAACTGGACATATCAACTGTTTCCAAAATGTTACTAATGAATGTTCTCCAACCAAAGGAAATAATTTGTAGTGATTCTTCCTTAGTAGGCAATATACTACCTGTCCATCTCGGACATATAATAATATTGCTGTTGTAAGTTTATATTGAAATATGTTCCAATACCTCCTTTTTTAATGGTTCATCCAACAATCCTAGAAAAAACAACTAAGGTTTTAATTGTATATTAGTCTTCAGAATTCTCTGTATCATAATATGTGTTTTCACCCAAAACTCAGTCCTAATTTTCTTCTTTATAGGTGTGGCTTTAGTATTTCAGTAATGTATTACTGGAGAGGGTCTGGTACTGGCAGTTTCCGCAACAGCAACTTTAGGTCCTCTCCCAGTTTCAAGGCCCAGTGGTCCTCCCCCTCCTCCCCCTGGGGCACTGGCTCTGGGGCTCTCTTTAGCCTGGAGTGGTGGACCCACTCCCAAATGCCAGACACCTTGGCCACGGTGTGAGTGGTCAGGAGGATCTGATGAGGTCCAACCCACTTCTCCTGGAGAGGTCCAAGCTTCCAAGACTGCACAAAGACCCAATCCTGCCAGACATGACAAAGCCCTTCTACCTCTATGTCCACAAATGGAGGGGGTGGCTGCGGGGGTGCTGACCCAACCTTTTGGCAGCACCAAAAGACCTGTGGCTTATTGCTCCAAGAGACTTAATCCCACCAGGCTTGTATGGCCTGCCTGCCTGCCTGAGAGCCGTTGCCGTGACTGTCATGGTGGCTGAGGAGGCAAGGAAGCTGACCCCGGGCCAACTGACAACTGTCTACGTCCCCCAAAGTGTCCTGGTGGTTCTGAATGCCAAGGGGAACAACTGCCTGTCAGAAGGCTGGCTCACAAGGTACCAGGCCCTTCTCTTGGATCAGGGAGTTCTTGCTCTGGACACCACCATCTGCCTCAATCCAGTCACCCTGATGCCTACCGAGACCAATCCAGGAGATGAGGAGGAACCCCACAACTGCATCGCCACCATCGAGGAAGTCTACTCCAGCCAACCAGACCTGAAGGACCAGCCCCTCTTGGGTGCCAACCTGGAGTACTACACAGATGGTTCTGGCAGCCTTCATTAGGGAGATCAGAGGGCCAGGTATACGGTGGTCACTCTTTTGGACACTATGGAAGCTGAACTGCTGCCCCCTGGCACCTCCTCCCCAAAGGCAAGAGTTGAGCATGCCAGCTTCTTTGCCTGAATAAGTGTGGGCTGGTGGTTGGCTATTTACTTTCACCTTTGAGTTCACATGGTTTCCTTTCCTCTAATACATTATTCTATATGAACTTATCAGTTTGACTGGTCCCTAGGATGATGGTGGTGATGATGATGATGATGATGATGATGATCATCATCATCATCCTTCTCCAAATGAGCTTTCCAAAGCCGTGTTAAGATTCCATGGTATTTACATCTGAATCTTTCACATTACCCTAGAAGTCTGGGAACTATCCAGAATTTAACAACTATTAATACTGCAGAGACTGCTGATCCTTTGTCAGTTGCCAGACTCTGAAATTTCACTCCAGTGAAATCTACACTTTCTACACTGATATACTGGAAGTGCTATTGTTGTTTTCCCCTTCCTCTGCCTTTATCTCTGCTGTGCAGAATTAAAATAGATTTGAGATGCATCAAGATGCATGGCACATCCTACGTCTGTTTATTATACACTGTATTTGACAACTTAAAAATGACATTCATTGTTAGTCTTTAGAAGCCATCCAAGAGATTTGTTTACAAGCTGCCAGCTACCATTAAGTTGAATTATATGCTTATGTGGCCTTTGATAATGCCAATTTTATATACAATGGCTAAAGCCTGTGCTTTAATATTTAGGTGGCATAACCAGGTTGTGTGGGGATAAAAACAAACTTATTTATGAGACATTAAAGGTTTGATTCCTCTCCCTGTATTTTATTCATGGTCCCCTACTCATCATTTTGTTTCAAGTGTGCTTTCTTGTTTGGATGATAGAAAGCTAATGTAATAATAACTCAGCCGTTATTACAATCAAAAGTTTACTCTGCACATTGAAAATAGTACATGGCTTCCTTAACAGGTGAAAGAAAGATACCAAATCTTCTTCACTAAGCAAATTAATATGACTTCAAATCTTCTTCACTAAGCAAATTCAGATGATTTCAAAGATATCATCTTTGGAATCATCTGAATTTGCTCTGTGAAGAAGATTTGGGATCTTTCTTTCACCTGTTAAGAAAGCCATGTACAATTTTTGGTGTGTATAGTAAACTTTTGATTGTAGTAACAGCTGAGTTATTATTACATAAGCTTTCTATCAACGATGCTTAGGTCTGAGTAGTCACACATAGGACTAGGCCTACTTAGAGCTGAGCATTGTTGATGTAACTAATAACGTGCGGCATTAAATATCAAGTTTTAAGGTCTATTTTTAAGCATGTGGAGAAGTGGTTTGCGGTCCACAAAAGATTATGCTAGGGATTTATTTTTCCCCATATAGTCCCACTTGATTTCAATTAGTTATGGCAAGTCAGTGATTTCATAGTATGCAATAAATTTATCTCAAGGAGGGACGGGATGTCTGTTCCAGAGATATCATGAGCTTCTGAATCACATTATGTATGGATGTATTTTAGCAAAATGTACCAATGTCTGATTAAAGGTTCAATGCTACTATATCTAGAAGGAGCAAGAGCCTCAGAGCAACTTTTGAGGACAACTCAATGGCTTCCAGATTTGTCAGTCTCCAAATGCCACAATTTCCAGCCACTGTGGCTATATTACCTGGAGAGTATGCTTATTCTCACCCCACCTATCTGGGAGGCATCAGTCCACAGAAAGGTCTTCTATGGTTTCACTATTTATAGAGCATTATTTATAGAGTAAAAAATAGCTTCATGTTTACAGTGCATATGTTCGCACTACAGGCATCCTTCAATATCATGATATGACCCCTAATAATCAGTCTTTGTTGTAGATATGTAAACGGAGAACTTTCCCAGAAGAGAGATAGGATTTTATTCAATAGCTTTGGAGACTACCGATAAAGCACTACCACAAAGACCCTTTAAAATTTAATGTAGGTCAGGCTGCTAGTTTTTTTAATCACTTTTGAAAATAGGTCATTGGAATCCAAGGTGCCGAGGAGCTCTTGAAAATGTACTCTGGTCGGCAGGTGATAGGAACTCCAGTGAACAATGTCCCTTCCACCTTTTCTGTAGATTTCAAGTAGGACACATTAATGCTGGAATTCTAATGGGAAGATGACCAAGCAGCATGCTCTTATTTTGACCATTGATATTCTGAGTATGTGGTACATGCTTGAAACAGATATAATAACCAGATGGGATTTTGTCTATCCTAGGCAATAAATTTGAGAAGCCAAAATGTTGCATAAGCATAAAGACACTCCAGCAAATTTACATTATTGTTTTGAATTTGCATAAACTATTTTGATTGCCAGGGCAGGAATTTAAACATGGATTTCTTTCAATTTTTATTCTTGTGAGGGCCTGAGTAGACAGAAGAACAGCATGAACTGGAAACAAAAAGAATGCAATAGAGACAGTTTGTTAGAGAAAGAAACTAGGTGGTCGAAACAGGAATATAATAAAATCTTATTAATTGTATGATTCAACTCATGTAGACAGCTTACTGTGAGCTTTCTGTGGTTTCCAGTGTGATAATAAATACAGACATCTCTTCACATTAACTAGGATTAGGGGTGCAGGGCCCCAGCAAAAAACTGGGGGGGGGGGGAAGCCATTTTAAAACAAAGGAATATAATATCTAGATCAGGGGTCCTCAAACTTTTTAAACAGAGGGCCAGGTCACAGTCCCTCAAACTGTTGGAGGGCTGGATTATAATTTGAAAAAAAATGAATGAATTCCTATGCACACTGCACATATCTTATTTGTAATGTAAAAAACACTTTAAAACAATACAATAATTAAAATGAAGAACAATTTTAACAAATATAAACTTATTAGTATTTCAATGGGAAGTGTGGGCCTGCTTTTGGCTGATGAGATAGGATTGTTGTTGTTGTTGTTGTTGTTGTTGTTGTTGTTGTGTGCTTTCAAGTCATTTCAGACTTAGGTTGACCCTGAGCGAGGGCCGGGTAAATGACTTTGGAGGGCTGCATCTGGCCCTCGGGCCTTAGTTTGAGGACCCCTGATCTAGTTCATCCAGCTCTTTAGTCAACATCTAGTGGAATTTGACCACAGAGTCATGCTGGAGGACTTAGAAATTCCTAGAGAAACATCTTGAACACATCCATTAATCTACAAAAGTGAAATCTGAAAATCTGGAGGACCAAATGTATTTTTGCCATCATGCTTTAAGCACTCTGGACAAAAATATTTGCCAAGGTACACATACACACACAAGCACAAAAGAGCTGGTTGGAGTTGCTTAAAAAGATGGGGAAAAGTCATCAGTGCAAAAGGCAGCGGAAATCACAATTTTGTACAATAATAAATTGAATCTACAGTAGTAGAATTTATGAAAAAAACTGTTCTTCCAAACAAAACCATGTAATCTAGATCCAGATCTAGATATATCTTATTCTGTTTTGCAACAGCAAGGCAACTTTACTCTGAAGGCTGGAATCCCAACTCCATGTTCTGTACAGCTATTTCCAATGCTAAAGACATTGCAAAGAAAAACTTACACTACCCTTTGAAAGGGAGGGGATATGGTATATACCTGTTTTCTCAAACTGGCTAAATGGAAACTAAAGGGCACATAAGGGACATGACTGACTCACAGTGAAAAAAATTTAAGTAGAAAAGCTAAGTACTTAAAAAACTATCTCTGATTGAACGTAGTAGTTCCCATTAAAATGAAAGTGCTTAACCTTTGCTGGACTCTGTTTACATCCCATGTATTAATGCTTTGGAAAGCCTTGAAAATGTTTCCCTGCACTTGCTGCTTTAGTTCATCTTTGAATACAGCTATTATAAACTCTTTTAACAGTAATACTGTCACATTTTCTAGGAAATAACCCTGTCTATGAGAGCATAACAATATTGATTTCTATCATCTTTAAATGTTTGTGTTCCAAGTGTTTTTCTTTCTTTGTCTTTAGGAGATCAGCTGTGAAACCAGATGTAGGAACTAGGAAGCCAAATACCTGAAGGGCAAGAGGTATCAGAATAACAGGTTTTATTATACAGTTGATGTGTAGCTTTCTCTGCAATGCCACAGTAGGTGTCTCCTCTGTAAGGGTGTAATGCGGTTCAACACTACTTTAACTTCCATGGTTAAATGCTATGGAATTCTGGGAATTTTCATATTACAAGGCCTTTAGTCTTCTCTGCTCATGAAAGCTAATTCCTCACCAAAATACAAATTCCAAGATTCTATAGCATTCAGCTATGGCAGTTAAAGTGGTATCAAACTATATTAATTCTACGGTGTAATGCACTCCAAGGGAACTTCCAGACAGTGTCAAAATGCAACTTTAAAAACGGAGACAAAAAATCCCGGGATCTGACAGTAAGTCCACACACAGAGCTGTCACTCCTGGCAAATGGTCTCCTGCCTCCCTCACATCTTCCTTTGAAGCGGATCAAGATAGAGGGTAGACCCGGGGGGGGGGGGGGGGTCCACAGAAGTTTTTTTAAAAAAAAATCTCTGGGATATGCTGGATTTCATATGCACACATGAGGAGAATCCAATGTACACATAAGCAGATTCCTTATCTCTCTCTTCACCCAACTATTAATTCAAGCTCTATTTAATATAAGAAAGAAAGGAATGGTTGCAGAGACTTCTAATGGTTTTACAATTTTGTTTTCCTTTAGCCACTGGTGTGTCTGTGGCTCCATTTTTTGACAGTCTGATCAGCTATTTCGGGATTTTAAAACACGTGTGCCGGAACAGTCCACACAGGAAGATAGAAGAAAATCACGTCTTTTCCTTGACTGCTGGTGAAGGTGCACATTTTTTAGGTAAAATCGGGTTTTAAGCACACTTTTTAAACATGTGCTTTTTAGCTGTTACCTCAATTCCACCCACACTTTCTCCAAATGTCATTTATCTTCTATCCGTTAGCTCTCAAACTCTTTTATTTGTAGACAGGACCACGCTTTCTTCTCTTTCTTATGTTCACCCTCTATTGTTTTGGTAATTCATTCCTTTTGTTAGTTAGTTCATTGCAAAGTTGCTATCTTCCTTATTACTACACATACTGTGAGCAGATGAAAAAGGAGAGAGAACCCCAATGCTTCTAACATCATTTAGAAGCACATGTTATTTAGAAATACCTGTTATTTAGGTGAGATAACTTCAGATGAGGAGACAACATGGTATAGTGGTTTCAGTTCAGTTTTGTTCACTGAGACCAGAATCTACTTGTCCATAGAAATCCATTGGGTGACCTTGGGCAGAGCATGCCCTTTCAGTCTTGCAAGGCAATTAATCATTTTACAAGAAAACCATATGCTAGAGTTGCCTTGGTCAGAGTTGAAGGCACATTACAAGAATAAAAATACAGATGAAATTCATTATCTCCCACACCACAGTCAGGGGTACAAGAATCCTGTCCTCTTTTGCATTTGACAATTCTAATCAAAAGCCTCCTCTACAAGTTGCAAGTTGAGACCATATCTCTGGACAACATTTGCAGGCCTAGAGGTCAGTTTTCTTCCTCTAGGACAGGGGTCCTCAAACTTTTTAAACAGAGGGTCAGGTCAAAGTCCCTCAAACTGTTGGAGGGCCAGATTATAATTTGGAAAAAGCATGAATGAATTCCTATGCACACTGCACATATCTTATTTGCAGTGCAAAAAAAAAAAAACCACTTTAAAACAATACAATAATTAAAATGAAGAACAATTTTAACAAATATAAACTTATTAGTATTCCAATGGGAAGTGAAGGCCTGATTTTGGCTGGTGAGATAGGATTGTTGTTGCTGCGTGCTTTCAAGTCATTTCAGACTTAGGTTGACCCTGAGCAAGGGTAAATGACATTGGGGGGCCATATCCGGCCCTCAGGCCTTAGTTTGAGGACCCGTGCTCTAGGATGCACATGGATTTCCAAACAAAAGTCAAAATAAAAGAAAACTGGAACTAATTAGAAACCAGCTTCACAGGATATTTCATACTATGTAATCAATCATGGCTGTATGATTCAATGGTTTTTCCCATGGTTGCATCCTATAGTAGCATGAGATTTGCAGTTTAGGTAGGAGTGTTTTAGAATTCTCTATCGTGGAGTTCTAGTGCTTTTGTAAACTACAAACTTCAGGATCCCACAGGATGTTGCCATAGCAGTTAATGTGGAATCATAATGCTAACAGACTCCTGGTTTTGAAAAGTCGGGTTTTTAAAAATATATTAAGTAGTGTAGGTCACTTGCAGCCATATTCAAAGCTAACTCACTACTCCAGCAGCTTCCGGGAGAGATAAATCACCCCCTTTCCTCTAGAGCAGGGGTCCTCAAACTAAGGCCCAGGGGCCGGATACGGCCCTCCAAGGTAATTTACCCGGCCCTCACTCAGGGTCAACCTAAGTCTGAAACGACGTGAAAGCACACAATAACAGTCATATCTCATCAGCCAAAAGCAGGCCCACACTTCCCATTGAAATACTAGTAAGTTTATATTTGTTAAAATTGTTCTTCATTTTAATTATTGTATTGTTTTAAAGTGTTTTTTGCACTACAAATAAGATATGTGCAGTTTACATGTTTTTTTTTCAAATTATAATCTGGCCCTCCAAAAGTTTGAGGGACTGTGACCTGGCCCTCTGTTTAAAAAGTTTGAGGACCCCTGCTCTAGAGTTTTGTTTTTAGCCCAGTAGGGTTTGAAGGTGTTGGTACCTTAAATCCATCCATGTGATCTCAATCCCAATGTTTCTGTCCTTCAGCCTAGATTTCATGCAATGTAATTATGCAGTTTTTTTAAAGAATGCTAGGTCGGGGAGGGGGGGATCTGTTGGGAAAGTAGTAGCAAAACTTTGAACTAGATTAAGGCACATGCTATAAATAGCACACCACCTCCAGGGGAACATTCACAGACTATAGGCATTGTTAATGGTCTTCTACTTGTAGTAAACAACAGTGCACTAAAGTGATCACAGAAGAAATAAATTCCTCACAGTGCACATAATCTAAGATAATCACCCTCTTTGCCAAAGAGGATCTCACATATGCTAATGGGAGCTAAATTCACTGTTTGTAGTGAATAGAGGCAAACTAGACTGACTCATAGGCCTGATAATGCAGATAACAATTACAGTTAAGAGTATACAACAATTTGGAATGAGTCACTAGGTACTTGAACCAGAGACGCATAACATATAATGTTTGGGGATGAGATGCTTTAAAAACCTGTGAAATGGAACTGGGAATAAAATCTGCTCCATTTAGAAGAAAAGTCACTAATGCTGTTCTTGAACTCCAAACCATTTAACAAAATACCTAAAAAAAGGAAGGCTATATGATAGGAATGGTGTTTTGATCAGTTGAGCTTTAGTTGGGAGAGCTCTGCTATTTTATTCTGGATTCATGTGATTTGATTATCTTTTTTTCCAGTGGAAATGACTAGCTTGTTGGGGTGCACAATTTAAATGTCAAAACACTGAATGCATCCATTAAAAGTCCAGATTTCTCTACCACATTGTGCTTAATAGTGGTGTTAAAATAGGTATCATGCTGAAAAGTTAGTGCACATTTTCATGGAAAATGACCAGAATTTTGTGTCTCTTTGTTTGGCATGTGGGAACAAAAAAAAACATAAACCACGTCATTTCCGAAAATGCTGTCTCTTTCATAAGCCCTCTTGGGTGCAGTTATACTGTAGAATTAATGCAGTTTGACACCACTGGCACAGTGATATGGAATCTTGAAATTTGTAGACTAGCATGGCTTCAGCACTCTTTGGTAAAGAAGACTAAATACCTTGTAGAACTATGATTCCATAGCATTGAGCCATGGCACTTAAAGTAGTTTGAAACTACTGTATATACTCGAGTATAAGCCTAGTTTTTCAGGTCCTTTTTTTAGGCTGAAAAAGTCTCCCCCAGCTTATACTCGAGTCAGTGTTCTTTATTATTTTACTTTGTTGTTGTTGTTGTTGTTGTTGTTGTTGTTGTTGTTGTTGCTACATTTATTATTTTATTATTATTATTACATTTATTATTTTACTCTATTATTATTATTATTATTATTTTACTCTATTATTATTGGAGGACATGTAAGCATATTTACATTGAAGAAGGTTAGAATAATGATTTAATCAGAGTTGGACAGTCTTATCTTGAATTACAGTTTTATGTAAATATTCAAAAACATTTAACCTAATAATGCCTAAATTAATATAATTTTATTGGTATCTATTTTTATTTTGAAATTTACTAATAGCTGCTGCATTTCCCACCCTCGGCTTATACTCAAGTCAATACATTTTCCCAGTTTTTTGTGGTAAAATTAGGTGCCTCGGCTTATATTCGGGTCGACTTATACTCGAGTATATATGATACATTAATTTTGCACTGTTAGAGCACCTTTAGGCTGAATCTACACTTTCTGAAATACTATAAAGTAAGTGTACCAGAGCCGCACCACATGCAGACCAGGGAGCCTGCACTTACTGTCATGGAAATATCCTGTAGCTCTTTAGGAGCCCAGATGACCAGCCAGATCAACAGCACTTCAGTATTATTGCCCTGTCCTCCTGTCTTCTAGGGCCCGCTGTCACTAGAAGCAATTCCCTGCAGAACTTTGCTGGGAATGCCACTCTGTTGATGTCACAACAGGATAACCAGCCATGTGATCTCCAGAAGCAACTTTGCCAACAAAACTTGGTCAAAGAGCTGCTTGGAGTTGCCTCTGGCTGTCAAAACAAGGTGGACACTGAGTCAGCCCAGATTCAGCATAATCCAGATATCCATTAAAATCAGTTTCCCTTATGCTGAATGAAAGGCTAGAAGCAGCACTTCTGCTGTGAGACCAGCTGTATGTTGCATGTGCAATAGTTACAAGGGAAGACTGTTTGATTTCTCCTGTATAGACACAATCTCAATTTCATTTCTTTTCTCTTCATTCCCCACCCCCCCCCCCCCCCCCAAAATTGATTGATGTTTGGCTGTGAAACTATGGGGATCCTGGAGAGGTTGCATGGAAAGTTATGGCTAATTTGCTGTATGCTTTTCCTAATGTTCACACCTTTTCTACATGTTTTCCCTAGCATATCCATTTGTATGGATTTTCCCATCGATTGAAATATGCTTTTGAGCATTTAAAAATGTTCGTTTTCAGTTGTCTTACAATTTGCATTTTTTTAAAAAAATCTGCTGTTTATAATTTACTCCTAATGACAGAAAATGACAGTACATGTCCAAATGTTTGATAATTGTCATTGCTAAATTGTGAAGAGAATACATTTAGTAAATTGTCGATACATTTTTCTCTATCTCTGCTGAGGAGGATGGGGGTGGGAATGTTAAACTTGTTTTTGTTTTACACACATACGTTGACATTTTCCACACACATATTGCCTCCTGCCCCCCAAAATTCACATTTGTGCACAAGGGTAATGGTAGGCATTTGCTCAAACAAGCATGGGGTTGCACTATCCTGTTTGTTTCTTAATACTTTTGTACCAGGCAAGTACTGCAGTGAGAACCTGGTCATCTGATCTAGTTGTCCCTCCCAAGATGGATCCCATACAAGATGGATTTGTCCACATGGCAACTTCAGCTATCTTTGTTATTTGTTTTTTAAACCTCTTGTTAATTATACAGTGGATGGATTAGGTTGAATAGTACTCCAACAATGATTTATGGCTGCAATAGAAGACTTGTTTTTCCTCCAATGGGAATATTTGGTTACCTAAAGACCAGAAAATATGGCATGACACTTTTTCTAATGACATGTAATTTTTTCCTGCATCACCCTTATTTCTTTTGACAGCAATTTCCTTTGTGTAAAGGTTCATGTTTCACAAGGATGACTGCACTGATTTTACCTGTTTCCCTTTATATAACAGAGTTATCATGGGATCTAGCTGCAAGAAAAAAATAGCTAAAGCTCCAGGGTTAAAACTGTAAAGTAGCAAAGAGAAAATATCAACAACTGAAGAGATTGTTCCCCACTGCCACTGGCTTTCAAGCAGAGATGCAATTAATCCCCTTGACAAATTCCAATAACTTTCTCAGACACCTTCTCTCTTCCATTGACACTTCCAAAACAGACGTCTCTATATTTCCTCAGGTTTGGGGTTGGTGTTACATTTGATGATGGTGAAGATGAGCATCACCTCATGTGAAATTCTGCCAGACTCATCGGTACACTGCAGGTGTTTTCCTCAAAGAACTTTCTTGCAAATTTTTGGTGATGGTTCCTATTGCACGACATTGTGTGTTACCTATTGCTGGTTCACCACTGCCTATGCCAAACCCATTTGTGTTACTGATGATCCATAACCTCAGTTTGCATCATGGTGCCACAATTTTCCATCTTCCAATTTACTTCTGTGACAGAATGCAGGGCAAATGTGACCACTGTGACATCCTGCCCGTGCTGTAATTTATTAATTAAATGTATTTTAATTTTTAAATCTAAATTTCACAGAAATTGTGAAGTTGCTTCTACTAAAATAAAAAAAATAAATCTGGAGTAGCACATCTATAGGACAATGACATTCCACTGCTATCCAGAAATATGACCATGGATCTGCAAAGCATCACAGTAGTGTGACACTCCATGGTGAAATACTTGGAGTCATCAAATTGGTATGTTGCCACCATCTCTATTCAGAGGAGTGCCACTAGATTGTGGGTTCATACAGCAAAGTCCTATGTTTCTTTGGGAATGGCCTAAAGCAAGAAAATAAATGTTTGCAGAAATCTCACTTCAAGCAAAATCTAAGGTCAAACCTAACTGTGCAGTTCACACACACAGAGGAGCAATATATAAAATGAAAAATATTTTTGTCCAAAGCAATAAAACAGTGATGGTAAGAATCCTGTTGGCATCTCTTATGCTTGTGAAGGCCCCAGGCAACTGCCCAGTCTGTCCATGTGTCAAGATGACACTGTCCGTACACTTAGGTGCAAGCAAATTGTTGTATTCCCACCTACCTTGTGACTTCTTATTAATAACCTTTATCGTATTGGCCACATTTTGATGTTGTTAGTCTATACATGTACTAGTTTTCATCTCTGAAATGTTGTATGGGGGTGTAGCATGTGATTAGACCTCATGTTCTTCTTGTAATATAGTGATTTTAAAACTCATTTAATAGAACATATTTGTCAAGGATATCTGATCTTTCACATCTGTAATTTATGCAGATGCAGTAAAAGGATGTCACATTACATGGGAATGTGACCATTGCCAGGTTAATGAATGAAAGTATGGTCAAATTAATACAAAATGTAACAAAGAGCAGCAGGCAGTATCCAAACACTGTGGGAGACTTCTTATATATCTTGTTTCCTACCCCTAATTGAATGAAAAATTGATCACTCACCTACACATCCCATGCTGATTTTCCAAACAGAGCCATGTTATCCCACTAATTCATTTGCAAAGATAAACCAGCAGGCAGACGAAAAATAGCAGAAAACACCTTGCAGCCTTATAGCGTCTCCCATAAAAATACAAATTAAGGAATAGTTTACATTAGTCTAATTTCAGTATCCTTCTTTAGAGTGCTCCTTTACTTTCCCTTACTCACAATCATATGTGTTTGTGTATTGTGAGTTGGTGTTTTAGAAGTGACAGGAAAGCACTTTAGCTGTTGTGGGCTGGATTTTAGAAATGGCAGAAAGGTGCTTTGAGCATTATCCCCCAATTTGTGGGTTCCTTAAGTACTCCCCCCCCCCGCTTTATTTGGCTTGGTTTACAGTGGGTATACCCTGCACCTCACTGCTCTCTTCTCCTGCTACCCAACCTTCAGTTTTCCTAATTTAAATTGTGAAGGGATGACAAAAGGGGAAGCAACTGCAAAGGGGACAAAAGATGATAATATCTTCTTGATACTCGTATTTTTTTGTTGCCTGAAAGACTTTTAGTATGCTTGGTGCATGCATCCATTGGCAAGCAAAACTCCTGTTACCTTAATATTCCAAGCAACAACACGAGTGATTCTCAGAAGTTCCATTAACAACAAAAGCTCTGACTAGGCTTAGAAGCCTCCGGTGCAAACAAGATCCATGGCAAATTAGGATGAAACTTGATTGCTCACTCGTCTTTTCTGCTGCTGTTTTTCTTCCTCCTTGCAACTTTTTGATATCAAAAAGACTGTATTTGCAGGATGGAGGGAAGGGAAAGTTCTCACTAGAAGAGTCTGTTCCTAGTGCCCCTTAGCTCAGCTATCCATGGTCAGTGTATAGAAGGACCAGAGAGCTAAACTACGTTCCAGAGGGTCATGTGGCCAGAGCAATGCTTTTTAATCAGTACTTGGAAAAGTTGCTTTCTTGTACTAAAACTCTGCCATGCTGGCTGGAGAGTCTGGGGATTGTAGTCATAATAGGAACATTTCCAGGCTCTGCTTTCAACAAATGAAGATCTAACTATTTCTATGTGAGAGCTTGACCATAAGGAAGGCTGAGCAAAGGAAGATAGATGCTTTTGAACTGTGGTGTTGAAGGAAAATACTGAGAGTGCCTTGGACCACAAGAAGATCCAACCAGTCCATACTTCAGGAAATAAAGCCGAACTGCTCATTGGAGGGAAGGATATTAGAGGCAAAGTTGAAGTACTTTGGCCACCTCATGAGAAGACAGGAAAGCTTGGAGAAGACAATGATGCTGAGAAAATGGAAGGAGAAAGGAAGAGGGGCCGAGCAAGGGCAAGATGGATGGATGGTATCCTTGAAGTGACTGGTTGACTCTGAAGGAGCTGGGGGTGGTGACAGCCAACAGGGAGCTCTGGCATAGACTGGTCCATGAGGTCACGAAGAGTCGGAAGTGACTGAATGAATAAACAACAACAAACTGTTTCTATTTTTTCCTGTACATTTATTCTTCAACATATATACTGATTTCCTTTTATGTCTGTATCATCCCTCATAAGTTGATTATTTTTACATAACCCATGCTAATAGTCAGGATGTCACTTTGAAATCATCCACAAGTCCTTCTCTGCAAAGCCTAAAAGGAATTACTGGTGTAGTCAAGTTCAGGATTTTAAGGTATCTCCCAAACATTAATAATGATCAGCTTACAAACCTGAACATTATCTATCAATATATCATGTTCTAATATGCATTGAAAAGCACCTCCAATTTTGACATCTCTCTCTCTTTATCTATCAAATTAATCACTGACACATCATTTTGGTGAGTCCTCTGAAATATACACTACATAGCATTCATTAATTGTCTTTGCTCTAAGTACTAACCAGGACTGAGCCTGCTTAGCTTCCAAAATCAGATGAGGCCTGGTGTAGATGTTTAATTGATATTAATTAAACCCATATAAGGGAAATTTATACGGAGGTGTCATCACCCAATTGATGTCCTTAGAAGGTCAGCTCCCATATCATTTTGAAGCTATCCAGTTATTGTCATTTTTGGATATTTTGAAATACAAGGCATTATGTGGTATACTATTCTGTATTAAATTACATCAACATTTGCAGTCTTTGGCAACTAGAATAATTGATCTTAGCTGAAGATCTAAAATTATTTCATCTTTTAACTGAAGATATAATCTGTACAACTGGACTGCCAAAAAAGCAGCTAACAGCCTGCATGTTGCCTGAAATTCTTTACGGCCCTCCAGCACCTCGATACCTCCCTATCTGCATTTCTGCTTACATTCCCCGAATAGGAAACTCAGTTTGCTGTACAAAACAAACACAAGCAAAATTTGTGAAAAATATCCCAAACTGCAGAATTCATCTCATTATCTGAGAAATATATTTTGAATATTTCCCAATATTTTTAAAAAAAATATTCTTCCAATCTCTACTATATGTTGGGCAACCAAGGCCAAAATGCTTTACCACTGTCCTGTTTTAGATTAAATAAATATGGCAAAATCAATCTCTTTTAAAATTTAAATTAAAGGAAAAAAATTAGTAAGCCAATATGCATATATGTATGTGTGAGAGAGGGTTTGTGTTTGTGTGTATATATGCATACACACACATATTCAGCAACCATTAAATGCATATAGAGTAGAATAAATCAGTTTGTAAATGCTAAGTAAATTGCAGGTATTTTATCAAGTTAAATTTATTCACCAAGAATTCCTATGCATTGAGGTGAAATAGGACTTCATTTTATAATATTTTTAAACTGCCTTGCTTTCAGAGAAAGAAGAAAGCAATGAGCCCCAAATGGCTCTACAGTTTTAAAAAATGTTTCTTTGAAACTGGATCATCCCTCCAACTCCTCACCTTTTGAATGTAAGGCATTTAATTTTTAAAAAAATATTTTTTCATTGTGTAATAGTCGCACCCCCAAGTTTAACTATTATGTGATGAAATATGCTGACTCCCCTTTTTTCTCCTGGATTAATGTAAATGTCTAAACCAGCCACTAGGTAGCAAGCTATACAATTTCTTTGCAACAGCCAGATTCAGTTAGAAAACCCCAAATGGGGTTGTGACCTACAGTTTAGGAAGCTTTGGTCTAGCCAACCAGCAAACCTACCCATAGATACAATTTTGGAAACTGCTAAAAATGGACTTGATATTACTTAGATCCGCATAGTCAAAGCCATGGTATTCTGTGTAGTAACCTACGGATGTGAGAGCTGGACCTTAGGGAAGGCTGAGCGAAGGAAGATAGATGCTTTTGAACTGTGGTGTTGGAGGAAAGTTCTGAGAGTGCCTTGGACTGCGAGAAGATCCAATCAGTCCATCCTCCAGGAAATAAAGCCCGACTGCTCATTGGAGGGAAGGATACTAGAGACAAAGTTGAAGTACTTTGGCCACATCATGAGGAGACAGCAAAGCCTAGAGAAGACAATTATGCTGGGGAAAGTGGAAGGTAAAAGGAAGAGGGCCGACCAAGGGCAAGATGGATGGATGGCATCCTTGAAGTGACTGGACTGACCTTGAAGGAGCTGGGGTGGTGACGGCCGACAGGGAGCTCTGGCGTGGGCTGGTCCATGAGGTCACGAAGAGTCGGAGACGACTGAACGAATGAACAACGACATTACTTAGAGAAATATCAGTTGGTTTGGTTGATTCATGGAAGCATTTCTTTTTTAATTAGTGGTCCAGAATTTTGGTAGAATTAATGTTTCTGACCATTAATAGTCACAGAATCTTTCCGTTTTGAAGCTACACTTTCCCAAAACTCTCTTTTAAATAATAAAACATTAAAAACTGTCAGTAATGAACTTTATAATGACTGATCTCATAGGAAGTGAACTGCACTTCATCCCAATTCACAGAAGTGGAGAAAGTACCATGGAGCACAATGTGGGCTCTAGCATGCCATCATATATATCCTTTGGAGCAACTGGAAATCATGGTACATCATTCCTGGACACTATGGTCTGATTTTCATCTTTCCTTTGTTTATTTTTTTCATCTGGAGTTCTCAAAACCATCACTTCAAGGATTTTAACTTTTAAGGGGGTTGAAAAAATGATGTTATTTTTTCTGGATAGACTTGGGGAGAGCATAAGGTGCTGGTGATATTGGTTTTACAGAAGGTCACCCTGGGGCTTCAAAGGGAACACTGTAGAGCAGACATTTCCCTCCTCTGTTTTACAAAGATCATTGCTATGCATCCCTACTTTGACTCTCATTTGGAAGACCCCAAACAGTAATTAATCATTTATGTCTTATCTTCTGCATAAGCTTAATATGTTAATAGGACAAACATTCAGAATATTGTGATAGGTATTGATTTCTGTATCTCATAAAAGGATAGAAAGGTTTTGAATGACCAATCAAGATTGAAACTAGCTACATATGAGTCCACCATAGCAGTAATCAAAGTATTTCAAAATACACCATTTAGGATTGTATAGATATGCACATTTCATTCCAAGAAATTATGTTTTGTTATTTGTCGAACTGATGAAAAACTGGGACTCTGCTTTGGTATTCAAAAAGATGAGTTTCTTTTTTTAAAAAAAACTCATGCATTTTTCACAGCAAAAACTGGGGCAAATTAATTTCTCAATCCTGTTGTATCAAAATAGAGATGTGCTAGAGGAGGGGGAAAAGAGAGGAAAAATAAATTTTCCCACCAGGTCTGAGGATAGTAGATATGTTCCTAGATTAAAAACAAGAACTGTGCAGACATATGCTGTGAACATTTCTTCCAGATAGATTTTGGCAGTAATAGTAGGATACTCCCTAGCGCATTATCTAGTGGTTTTATGTCAATTGAGAACTAAAATGGAATATTTATGATATTGGATGGATCCCTACAGCCATCAGTACAGAGGCATTTTTATGTTATTATTTCAATATGCTTTTGGAACAACTGAATGAGAAAATAAGGAAGAGTGGCATGAAATCAATTGATCTGGACCATACAAAAGCTAACAAAAATTTGGATGCCGCATTCAGTAGAGCAAGGACTAAGCATATTGGGTTTTTTAATTGTTATAAAAAGTATTTATCTGCTGGACACAATGTTGAACAATACACATCTACAATGGTCTCTGTAAAATACAATTTGAATTTCTGTGTGTTCAGCCATGTTTGTGATGGCAAATAAAGGTTGTTTTTTTCTAATAGTTAAAAAACCACATATATGACAAGTTAAGTACAACATGTTCCTTTCAATGCTTACAAATGCATACTCACATACTCAACATACTCCTTACAATGCATACTCACTGTCGGATGCAAAGAAAAACGGTGAGGTTTTTGATTTTTTTAAAGACCAATGTTTACAACAGTTTTCATCTCTAGGGAAAAAATAACTTGATGTTAAACAAAAATATAATGTGAGAGAGATCAACTGATTTACCCATCTTTGGTTTCAAAAACATTTCCTAACATGAAAGGTGGTCCACAGTTTATACAGAAAAATGGTAACTCCAAGGGTATTTCTGCCAAAATAGGTGGAAAAATCTGATGCAGCTTCCTGTGAGAAGAAGATGTAGATTACCTTATTGATTCAATACTGAAGACTAGTTCAACACATTGTTCCCAACAGTAGTCAACCATATGTCTTAAAACATTGAGTTGTAGGTTTTTAAATGTTGTATGTTATTGTTATTGTTATTGTTTATTGCTTATTGTGTATTTTTTGGTTTTGAGTTTAATTTTAACTGTTTTGTATTGATTATTTGTTATCGCTTTTGTTTATTGATGTGCTGTTTGGCAGCCACCTCTCCACCAAAGTCAACATCGACACCGAAATACAACACCGCCTGAGCTCTGCGAGCGCAGCATTTTTCCGAATGAAGCAGAGAGTGTTTGAGGACTGGGACATCCATAGGGATACCAAGGTGCTTGTTTATAGCGCTATTGTCCTCCCAACCCTGCTATATGCCTGTGAGACATGGACTGTCTACAGATGCCACATGCAACTCCTGGAACGATTCCATCAGCGCTGCCTCCGGACCGCTCCAGCTGGAGGTCAGCTGTGACCAGCAGTGCTGCAGAATTTGAAGAGGCACGAATGGAGGGCGAAAGGGAGAAGCGTGCCAAGAGGAAGGCGCGTCAAGCCAACCCCGACCGAGACCGCCTTCCACCTGGAAACCAATGCCCTCACCGCGGGAGAAGATGCAGAGCAAGAATAGGGCTCCACAGCCACATACGGACCCACAAGAATATTGGAAGACAATCATCCTCGGAAAACGAGGGATCGACTAAGTAAGTAAGTGTGGGCTTGGCCTCATGTAAGCCTCACCGAGTCCCTTGGGGAGGTGGTAGCGGGGTACAAATAAATTATTATTATTATTATTATTATTATTATTATTATTATTATTATTATTATTATATCATAGCCAAACCCTATTTGATGTTCTCAGCAACCAGCAGTCAAAATTACACTCACCTTGGGAGCATCGTTTGCTTAATAGCTATTGATCAACTAACATTGGTATGCAGTTGAGATGTCATCATCAGGCTTTTAAATAGCTACAGATAATTAGGAAATTCCAGTGTTCCCATATAAATAGTAATAAATGTCCAGCCAGATCTGGGGCTGATGAGAATTGAAAACCAGCCAGATCTTGACTGAAAGGATTTCTAGCCACTCAACCCTAGGACGGATGGGAGTTGATCCCAACCAGGTTTGGGGGCTGATAGATTATTATGGGAGTTGGAGTCCACCCACATCCAGAGAACCATGAGAATGGATCTGGACCAAACTTGGAAATCACCTAACATTCATCCATTCACTTTGAGATACTTGATCCCCAATAGTCTAACTTGTGTGCAACTTAAGTTTTTAGAGCCACCGAAGAAGTTGAAAGCTGAAATGGCTTTTTTCTTTTGATAAGTATTTCTCATACATACATTCACATAGTCATATCTCTATCCATACAATTGTAACTACTACTGTCCATTCTCCCCAGAAGTTTTTTTTAAAAAGTCCTCATTGTTCACCATGTCATTCAGTTGTATAATTGTAATCCCCAGGAAAGCATCAGATTTCCAGCAATTGACTTCAACTGAATCAAGAAGATACTCTTAATGTGGCAGCTTTATTCCTCAGTTGTTTGCTTATACCTCTGTTATTTTCCACCCACGTATTTCAGTATTGATTTCTTTGACCCATTTTCTTTTTTTATACAGTGCATCCTGATAATCTGTGGTAAAGTCACCAAACATAGTGCATCAGACATGCCATTTAGAATAACTCACTTCAAGGAACCTGAGTTCATCAGCACTTCTGTCTGCTTCATGCTCCTGGTAAGAAAAAAAAATCTCTGTCCCAAGTGTCTGAAAACAGGATCAGAAACAGAATCCCATTTTCACATTTTGAAATCGTGTGCTGATGGATGTGGCAAGACATTATATGAATTGCCAGAAGTTTCAAGAAATCTGTTGCAAAGCATAGCCTCAATTCTTAAATCCCTTTTCTTTGCCCCAAGATCAATTCTGAGAGCTAATCTGTAATTAAGACTGTCTCCAACACGACTTCTAGTTTGACTAATTAGAACATATTCAAAAAGTAAGGAAAACATATTATGTAGGCATCAGAAAAACCTGATGAGGAAAATCCTGGACACATGAGAATAATTGTGATTCAGGATGCAATCTGTGCAAAAAAATAATAAAATAGATTTGTTTTTGCCTTACTCTGAGGCTCCCACTCCATGTTTGCTCACTTGTCTAAATGCAGCATCAAATGAAGGGTACCAAACTGTACATAATTCTATTGGAATTATGGCCTGGATTAAGATATGTGCATTTTCAAGGCTTCTTAAATGTTACTGCCTTTGGATTGTAATTGTGCTTATTGATCTTTATGTTGCTCATGCATGTAAGATTTAAGGTCTACCACATGCTTCTGAGAATCCCTACACAGCATCAGATAAGCAGTATCAGATTCTAAATAACATTGAATACTAAAATTTATTTTTAAATATATATCTTTATTAAAGGTTGGTAAAGGTTGTCCCCTGACATTAAGTTCAGTCTTACCTGACTCTGGGGTGTGGTGCTCATCTCCATTTCTAAGTTGAAAAGCCGGCATTGTCTATAGACAACTCCAAGGACATGTGGTCGGCATGACTGCATGGAGCACAATTACCTTCCTACCTATTGATCTACTCACATTTGTATGTTTTTGAACTGCTAGGTTGGCAGAAGCTAGGGCTGACAGCGGAAGCTCACGCCGCTCCCTGGAATCGAACCTGTGACCTTTCGGTCAACAAGCTTAGCAGCTCAGCACTTTAACCCACTGCGCCACCAGGGGCTCTTTATCTTTATTAAGCATAATATAAAATAGAAGGAAAAACTACAGAGATACAAAATACAACAATCTAAACTAATATTCGAATACAACTAAAGAACTATAATACAAAACTATACTAAAATACTACACATTACAGAAAGAAGAAGACAAACAACTTCCAACTTTACAGCTAATGGTTACAGATACCCATTTATCTATTGATAACCCACTTATCAGTTATGCACTGGTAAGCTCCTTCAAAGAAAGAAAGCAAGCCAATTATTGATTTTCAGTCTTTATTCAAATTGCTTAATGAGTTTTCTCTAATCAAAGGCTTCATTTTTTCTCTCTCTCCAAAAATACTAAAATTTATTTATTTTACTCACAAGTCCCTCAGTTAGGATTGACACCACCTCACAAAGGAAAGAAAGAGTGAAAACTCCCCAGAGGCAAATTTTCCCTTCCAAACCTTTTTATTTTGGTGTTATTGCAGCCCTTAATCCTGGAGATATCGTACAACATGAGGACAAGTGGCTACTTACTAGGGGTGTGCAATTGGGCAAAAACCCTTGTTGTTTTTGGTCTCCAGTTTTCAGCTGCCCCTCTGTTCCATTTTTAGGGAGCTTTCTGAATTCAGGAGGGGTTTCTGTTTTCATACCGAAAAGATTTGGTCCATTGAAGTGAATGGAGAAACTTTAGAGCAGGGGTCCTCAAACTAAGGCCCGGGGGCCAGATACGGCCCTCCAAGGTCATTTACCTGTCCCTCACTCAGGGTCAACCTAAGTCTGAAACGACTTGAAAGCACACAACAACAATAACAACAACAACAATCTATCCCATCAGCCAAAAGCAGGCCCACACTTCCCATTGAAATACTAATAAATTTATATTTGTTAAAATTGTTCTTCATTTTAATTATTCTGTTGTTTTAAAGTGTTTTTTGCATTACGAATTAGTTATGTGCCGCGTGCATAGAAATTCATTCATGTTTTTTTCAAATTATAATCCGACCCTCCAACATTTTGTGGGACTGTGACCAGGTCCTCTGTTTCAAACGTTTGAGGACCCCTGCTTTAGAGGCTCATTTCTCTGTCATTTTTAGGACTATCAGCATGAAACTCTCCTCATTTGTAGGCCACATGTGCTTCTGCAAGTCTGACAACTTTCAGAACTTTTTACCAATCCACTATTTTTTTGAAGTTTTTACCATAACTTTTTTAAAATAAAAAAACACAAGAGGGGATTCTGGGAATTGAAGTCCCAAAGGCATGCCACAAGAGGGGAGGAGAATGGACACAGTCAGCCAGGCCTCTGATTGGCTGAGAAAGAAAGTCAGAAACACAGAGAGGAAAACCTCAACTCCCATCATGCCTCGGAAGGGAGCACAAGATTCCTTCAATGCTTGCAAAGTACAATGTGCTGCTGGGAAGTCGAGTTCACATTTGCCTCGGGAGAGAACACAAGGCCTCTTCAATGCTTGCGTAGCACAAACTGCTGCTGGGAAAGCAAGTTCCCATTTGCTTCAAGGAGGTGCGACCGGGTGGGGGGAGGACCTTCAGGAAGGGATGGAGGAGTCTGATGGGGAAGAAAGTAAAGGAGGAGCAGTGGCTTTCTTGATTAGCAAGACTGTTCTGCCCACATGCCGTTGCATCCGCCTCAATATTTTACCTATTTGAGTTAAAATAGTTTGTAACTCAATGTCTTATTTATGGTTTTAAATTGTTGTTATAGTTGTTTTATAGTTGTTTATATTGTTTGTATGTTGCAGCATTGAATTGTTGCCGGTGTAAGCCACTCTGAGTCCCCCTTCGGGGGTTGAGAAGGACGGGGTAGAAATGCTAGAAATAAGGTAGAGTGTTGCTCAATTGGCCCCATTGGTTCCTATTCACACCCATTAGCAAAAAAGATCCGGGTGCTGTGATCTGTTCTGGCTAAAGCTTCGGCTGATCCCTGCCTGTCTCATTTTCATGGATTTGGTAGCCGAATCCTCTGAACCATCCGGAGCCTGTTTTCAAAAATGGAAATGTGCACAGCCCTACTACTTACAGTAATAAGCATTTGCATAAGTATGTGGGGTGGACTAATTTTGTTGTCTCATGCTGCCCTAACATGAGACTATGTACACCATCAACCATATTTTTCAAAGCAAATATTGAACAATAATTACATGAAGAAGTCTCAGTTTTCAAAAGGATAGAGAATAATTTTCTTCCTCCTGTCCAACCAGTTTGCTGCCTCTCAAACAATTTCCACCTCCCTCCCTCTCTCTCTCTCTCTCTCTCTCTCTCTCTCCCTTTCTATCTCAGAGTAAACTATCATGGGGAAGGAGAGTAATTAGCCATTGAGGGAAAGGTTTTGTAAAGCTGGGTGAGTTTGCATTTATTCCAGTTCACAGACATCTATGACATTTTCCAGCTTGTGAATATTTCAGCCGTCAACACTCCTATCCTTGCTCTGACTAACAGGATTTCTATGCTGACAGTTGCCTTCTTCTCTGCTTGGTGCCTAAGGCTAAAGTTGCCTCTGGCTTCATGCGTTAGTTATATAACCTACAGGATATTCCCAAGCAATCTATTTAAAGATGTATGTACATCATGAAGAAGCAGGTCAGAATCCTTTGTAGGAATGATACCTTTGTTAAGCTCAACAAAAGCTATACCAATAGCTTATAATGAAAACACTCTGACATTAGAAAAGAGACAATTACATTCACTAGAATTTTGTAGCACTGAGTGTTGTGTTTTCATACCCACTAGGAAGGCCTTTGAGGCTGAAGATCTTGGATATGAAAATGGCAGTTACACAGTTGTGGTGCCTCAGTTCTGGAATTCCTCCTCTCCACCCCAGGGAAGATACTGTATTCTGTCCCTTGGAGCCTCCCAAATAAATTCCTGTCTGCCAAGCCTTAAGGCAGAACTAATACTGTTTTGTTTGCTCTGGATTTCATCCTGAGATGTGTGCACAAGATGAGCAAGCATCTCTGATGCCTTATTTACATGCTCATTCCTGCTGAACTGCTTGGAAAGAAAACACACAAAACGATGGACCAATCCTCTGATATACAACCTCATCAGATGGACAAAATTGCCTATCCAATTGGAAGTGTTGCAGGAGGCAGCGGCAGCAACACGAGAAGCTGGGTGGTGATGCTTCCCCTTGTGGGATAAGGTGTGGGGAAAGCTGCGTGATGCAGGACATGAGGCATCAGCCCCAGATACTGTTGAATATGGACATATCTTTTTCTACCAATTACCCAGGTTACTTCCTCCTATTAGGACCCGGAAATGAACAGCCATAGACCAGCAAATACATGGGTTTTGTCCAAGCTGGTCTATATATAGTCTATATATATAGTCTGCACAGAGCACCTCCATTTTGCAGTTTGGTGGTATGTTGAGGAGAGAATGTGTAGTTCTGTTCACTTCTCTTCAAAATTCAAAATGACCATAACAGATTAGAGAGCAGGGCAAAAACTAACTAAATGAATTTCAACAAGGACAAATGTAAGCTACTACACTTAGGCAGAAAAAATGAAATGCAAAGATAGAGGATGGGTGATGCCTGGTTTGACAACAGTCCATGTGAAAAAGATCTTGGAGTCTTCATGGACAGCAAAAAGCTGGACGTCGACACAACATACCTCCTTTTGTTCTGTCTGTCTCTGTATTGTCTATCCAAAAGAGCATTGAATGTTTGCCATGTATGTGTACTGTGATCTGCCCTCAGTCCCCTTGGGGGGAGAGGGCAGAATATGAAGTGTTGTTGTTGTTGTTATTATTATTGCCATGTATAAATATGTGAAAGGATGCCATATGGAAGAGGGAGTTGTTTTCTGCTGCCCTGGAAACTAGGACTCAGAGCAATGGGTTTAAATTACAGGAAAGGAGTTTCCTCCTGAACATTAGGAAGAACTGTCTGACTGTAATAGCTGTTCAACAGTGGAACTCTCTGTCTTGAAGTTCGGTGGAAGCTCCTTCCTTTGAAACATTTAAACAGAGGCTGGATGGTCATTTGTCAGGGATGCTTTGATTGTGCTTTTCCTGCATGGCAGGAGGCTGGACTGGATAGTCCACATGGTCTCTTCCAACTCTATTATTCTACAATTCTATGATTCCTCTCTTACATCTATTTCTGTGCAGTCCTGCTGTCTGTGACTCAGGAGTTAGAGTGCTAACGCTAGATTTTTGAAAATTAAATACATTCTTTTTTGCTTTTGACATCATTCTTATCTTGTCTTCTTATTCCAACTTTTATATTCAAATTCTGCTCAGGAAGTGTGGGTGAGCATGTGTTGTGGGGCGGGCTGTGAGTTGAAAGGGCATTTTGAGTGCTTTTATTTTATTTTACTCTGCTCAGTTTTCAGATTTTATTTTTAAACTCATTTTGCTTTTGAAACTTGAATTGCCAGCCCTATTTACCTTCCTACCAGTACCTACCTATTTTCCTTGCAGTTTGTGTGCAGCAGCCTCCCCCCCCCCCCAAGGATGGAAAGACATGTCTCTTCAGTTTCTCCATTGACATGAATTGAACATATCTTCCTGAAATGGAAGCTGAACTCCAGATCCCGAATTACAAATCCAAATGCCACCCCCCCCCCCCCGATCTCCTGGAATCTTCCCTTAAACAGAATAAGGGGTGGGCACCCAAAATTTGAAAAACTGAATGGATTTCTGCCGTTTCGCATACTTTTACTATGTGCCAAGAGATTGGTGTCCATTGTTTCATTTAGCCATATCTGATAAAATACAGTGAGTTGTCCACATTCATGATGGTTACATATGCAGGGCTCCCTCCTTTCACCCCTGCCAATATCTCAGGCATGACTTGTGGGTACTAGGGAGAGAGCATTCCCCTCTGTAGCCCCTGACTTTGGAACTCATTACTCAGAGAGATTAGGAAAGCCTCCACCTTAGAAACCTTTAAGAAGGACCTCAAAACATGGCTTTTCCTTGTGCTTTCAGAGAGTAATCACACAACCACATACTATTGCTCCCCTCAACATCTCTGTTCTTGGAGCACTCATCCCCCGTTTATATGAACCCCCCCGTTTTTTTACAACCCCACTCCTTTATGTGCTCTCCCTCACAGATAATCTGTTCCTCCTTATCTCACCCTGAATTTTAGTTTTTTGTCTTGCTCATGTGGCCTGCTCAATGTAATTGTAATTGTGGATATTGTATTTTATATATTGTATTGCTTACTGTATTCATATGTTTTTTGTATTTTATTGTGTTGTTGTGTGTGTTTGTGTTTTATTTTATTGTAATTGTTGCTTGGGCTTGGCCTCATGTAAGGCGCCCGGAGTCCCCATTGGGGGAGATGGTGGCGGGGTATAAATAAAGATGATGATGATGATGATGATGATGATTATTATTATTATTATTATTATCATATCTCATATGAATAACTTTAGCACTCCCTCAAACATATGCTACTGACACCTTTCCTAACCATAGCCCTCTCTTTTCAAGATGCATGAACTTAAAGCCTTTCTGCACCTGCCTCTTCCCTGCTTTCTCCTTTTTACCCACAACTCCCACTGTCTTCTCTTCTCACCTCAATACCTTGCACTCCACTGCCCTTCATATCAGCATAAGTCTACTCTGCCCATCCACCTCTTTCCTCCCTTCATTGTCACCCTCCCCTCCTTGCACACACACAATGCTTTTCTCTTCTTCTGCCCAATAGGGCATCCCACACTTTATTGTCCATGCCTCCATCTGCCAAAGCTACAATCTGAATGTAAGATGTGTGTGTCGGGGGGGAGACTTGAAGGAGAAGCAGGAAGAGAGGTGGATTGGTGAGGAAGGGCTTTAATTTCAAGGTGAGGATTGCGATGGGCAAAGGTCTGGATAATGCTCTGCTGGGAAGTTGAGGAAAGGAGATATGCAGGAAGAAGAGGAAAGAAGTGATGGAGGAAAGAATTTAAAACCTGGGTTGGGTTTTGATGGGAAGGTGTGGAAGGGAGCTACATAAGACAAAGTTTAAAATCTGAATGGTGTTTTGATGGGAAGGGAGTGATGGAGGAAGGTGTTTGAAACGTGGAAGGTGGGAAAGAGAGTGAGGGACTAGTACCATTGGCAGGACAGAGATTGAGAAGTAGAAGGGAGAAGAAAGATTGAGGCTTGGAGGTTAAGCTAGTTAAGTAGCAAACATGCAAATATGAAACCTGCAAATGTGGAGGGACAACTATATGCCATTTCTAGGCATATTCTGGATTCTCCAGTGTGACTCTTTTGGTATTCTTGAGCCAAAAGGACTTCATATCAGCAGGGTTCGCGATTACTCAAGTATTCATGTGAAGTCGGGAACATATCCCATAAGGTGTGAGTTTCAAATCTTGTCTAATCTTGGAAGCTAAATTAAATAATCCTTAGTTAGTATTTGGATGGGGTACACCAAGGAATACCAGATGTAATGGGCATTATATTTGAATGTTCATCACCTGAGAATAATCTATAGAGTTTATGGGGTTTCCCTGACAGTTGACATGAAGGCATATAGGCATATACACAGCTACATGTTTAGAAGAGAGAGAAAAGATAACTGAGGATGTTGATAATAGTAAACGCAGAGAGTTTCAGTTTATGTAAAGAGGTGACAATTCAGTCAAGACAACTGTAAAAAATTATATAACTGCTGCCTCCTATAGGGAGATAATTTTTTATAGATGCATTGTTGCACTTTCCTCCACATTCAAATATTAATGTTATAAATAAATCTGAAGTTAGCCCATGCATTAGAAAGCAGGGGATAATTATATGGAGAGAACTGTTTTCAATATGGCAGCTCATCATTTTTGGTCCATCTCCATTTTGCTCCATTTCTGAGGACATTGAAGAAGAGCAGAAGATGGGAGGGATCTGATAGCAGGACATGATGGGGCCATTAGCTGATAGTATAGGATACTTTAAAAAAAATAGTCATCTGTTTGAAGTACTTGCTACAGTAAATGATGTCAAAAAGCTTATTTTTAGTCCTCTGAGGCATAATCAGTAATTATGAGAATCACTGAAGTAGTGCTGGGAGAATTATACAAGGCAATATTTAAAATGTGAGCCCACAATATGCTAAATTAACCATCCTACTCAGGTGATGTCTCATTCGCAATGATGGATATTCACTTGAAAAAGTTCATCACTCACCTCCAGCAATTAAGAAAATAAAGTAAAAGTTTAAACAATCCATCAGAGGGCAAGCAGCATTACTTGCTGATATAGAAACACTTCAATTAGGTTTAACGACCATAATCTAGGAAGCCCTTGCAGTTGGAGATCCCATATATACAGCCAACAGCTTCTCCTAATGCTTTGAATTGCTCTATGTGATTTCTGAATCTACAAAAGCCTGCTTAACATTTAAAGAATGGTTGACTCCCAAGATAAATTTCTTTTGACCACTAAGATGTTCTACTGACATATTGCCCATTTCTTTGAATCTTTCTGTACTTAACAGTGAGAAGATATGACATAGTTTGTCTTGGAGCTGCCACCTTGGGTCCTTGTTTGATGCTGCTACTGCTGCTGTGTTGAGCACCTCCCTCCTCCTTCTCCTACTCTGTCCCTTATGAAAGGAAGGTGCCCGGAGGCTGGAGGCACCTTCCTTGCATGAGAGACGAAGGCAGGAGCAGCAATGAACCAAGACGGCAGCGCCAAGAGCCAAGGAGGAGGAGCCAATGCATTTTGAGGAGGCTTCCTGGAAGAGGAGAGTAAATGAGGGTTTACATTTTGTTTGCTGGGGGATTAATAAAAAGGATTAAACTGTGGTCACAGAAAGAAACCAGGAAATGGTACCCAACCCGCTTTCTTTCATTTTGAGCTAATTTTCGTTCTGGAGGGGTGTTCCCATTTTATGCTCCCACCCGAAACAGAATGAACAAAAAAAATGAAACAGGAGATACGAGTACCGTGCACACCTCTAGTAAATACTACCTAAGGAAGTGAAAAATATTTCTTATTTGAACAAATTCATATATGTCAAGGCTGAGTGTTGAAGGAATTCTTGCCTCCACCAGAAGAACAAGGACCTTATCGGCAATGGGATTTGCCATGCATCATGGTGAATCTGTGGGGGCCCAATAGGGGATATGGAAAACTCATTGCCCCATGCTTTCCCCTTGCTGTTTTCCATGCGGGAAGTGTCCACCAACCAGCTTTCCCCCCATTGATTTCCATGTAACACAGGAAACCTCCTGTCAGGCATGTAGCCGAGGGGGGGGGGGGCTTTGGGGGCTTCAGCCCCCCTCCCCGAAATTCTCATGGTGGTCTGCGAAAAGGCCTTACTGGTACATTATTTAAACGGTTATGTTTATTCATATCATGATCTGATCACCATGCTCAATATATCTCATATGCATGGGGGTATTGGGGTAACGATACAAAAGGCTTTCTAGGGTAGACCCTCTTTCACTCAGCCCCCCCCCCCAAATCAAAATCCTGGCTACGGCCCTGCCTCCTGTGTTGCTGCCATGGTGGCATATGCCAGTTTCTCTTCCTTTTTGTGATGGAGCCCTGCCAGAAGTAGATGTGTGTTGTGGGATGGGAGCCATTGGTTCCATTAAAAAAGGAAGTACTGGTGTACAATGGGCAATTTAGCCAAAATGATAAGGTTGTAAGATAAAAAGTTTATTGAGGTTTCGGATGTGTACAAATGTGCCTACACAAAACTGTGTTTTCCCCTTTATGAATCAAAACACATACACACATTCACACACCAAGCACAGGAAGATGCAGGCAACACATATAATTTTATGGAAAGTATATTAAACAAAGTAGAATCTATTGTAGCTGTGCTACTTAATTTATGAAATTTGAGTGAAAGCCATTCCTCCAAATTCAAAAACTTACTTGAGAAAAAGAGGAGGGGGGGAATGTAGATGGGATACATGAGGATTTATATCACTAATGGCACCAGTGAATTGTGAGATTAGAGAAAGAAGCCTGGGTCCTATTTTTAATTAATACATATAAAAGAAGAACCATTGACAAAGTAATTCTTCTAGAAATTTGCTTGGTTTGAGCTAGTTCCTATTTATCTTTGAGTCAGTCCTACACAATCTTATCCAGAGACAAGCATGCACATGATTGCAAACCACAAAGTCTTAGAATAAAATACAAAGCATACTTCGAGGTTGGTAGGAGGGAGGTCTCTTAATGCAATGCAGTCAGAGATTGAAAAATCACTCAAAAACTGACAGATAAATGTGTAGAATATAGCCTATGAAGATACTTAATGGAAGCAAGAGTGGAGACAAAATAATTAAGTCCTATTTCAGTCTTCAAGCAACTTACAATGCACCTCTTAATACTAGTAAGTTTAGATTATTTCAGCAAAAAGGAGCAGTAATGGATTTCATTCTTTCTATCAAGAGATATTCATCATACCCAAATCCAACAGAGGCTCTAAACCAGAAAAAAAAAAACCAAAGGAAGGAAGTGCTCTTCCCAAAATCTGTAACTGAAATTCTTACTCAAAATAACATGAATGATTCTTCTATTCAGGAATTTTATGCCATCAGCTATTGTTTCTTTGATGATAGTTCACTAGAACAAAGCTTGTGAAAAATTTATTCTTTTTATCTTCTTTTAATGAGGCCTACCCTTTAAACTTTTATTTTCCAAATTCAAATGTCATACATTTTTATAACTCAAAGTTTTTAGCTGTTAAGTGTAAATGCACCTTCATTAATAAATCCGTCCTTCTTGTTTTTTATTGGATGGCTGTTATAAAAAGTTTTTATACGCAAACTTTATCAGGAAAGTCAATGATATAACTCACAGCAATGGACAACTATTAAGAATAAAACATTTGAAACGCCTAAAAACCCTAATAGACTTGCAACCAAAGCAGAAATATCCTGTAATCCAACTATAAATGCACAAAGAAGATTTATATTTATTTTAAAAGGAATGTAACTAACCCTAGAGAATATAATTATCATCTAAATTAGTCAGAGAAGACTAGGAATGTAATTACATTGAGGTCGTCAAGCCAAAGAAAAGCAGGGGCATCCATGGGGCAGTGGGGCAAATCTGGCCGACAGCAACCTTGTACCCTGCATTGCCTCCTTCTCTATCCCATGGGGGAAACAATAACTGCCCACCTTTTCCTTGGGCTTTCCCCATTTTATCTAATGAGAACACAGGAAGCTTCCCATGTTCTCAGGGCTCTGTCCTATGACACTTCCATGATAGAGCCAGGAATGACCCCACCAGAATTAGCCTTGTGTCTTGTGGTGGGCTCTGTTGAGCTCCTTCCTGGAAGTATCCAAGGATGGAGCCTGAAGGTAATGTAATGAGGTCCTATTAAGGCTTAAAAATATAAAAATAATAAATATGTTGAACGGAGGTCACCTAAATGCCTCCATTCTTATAGTGGGCTTCTACCTTTATATTATTAGAGAGAAACAACTATAAAACAATAAAGAATATAATATAAAAGTAACAATAACTCAAAACATTTTTAAATAATTATTTGCCTTACAAATCTCTCTATTCTACAGTCAAAAAATAGCTAAGAGGAAAAAACCTCCAAGAGTAACTTTAATCTTAGGTAGTTCTCCAAGGCAGATTAATTCAGGCTTGTTTTATGTTTAAATTTCTTTGTAACAAGAAATCCACCCCTCCATAACATTGCTCCAATCTTGTATCTGAAATCTTATCCTCCAGACAGCCTCAGCCTCTAATTATGTTTAGCAAAACTGTAAAGATCTATCATAGTGTTTGTGCACCATATTTTTCATAAACCAATGTATCCGTTCACCTGAAATAGTCAATTTCTAGGTCTTAGTTCTTGTTCCAAAACACATTTGTACTCATATCCTTCCAATAAGCTTCCCATAGGTCATTGTGCAAACAGAAGATTGAGCTAAAAGACTTTTAGCCTGATCCAGCATTCCTCATGTGTTCTTATATTTTTGTTGTAATTTAAAAATGAATCCATGCTACTACCAGGAAAATTAAAGCCAAAAAAAGTTCATATTACCAAGCTTGATTGGAGTGAACTCATGAAGTTGTAGGAGGTACATGACTTGAAACAGGCTTTATTTTACATGTTATAAATTGTATTTAGATACTCGTGTACAAGCCTTACATGCAAGGAGTGGCAGCCCCTATCCTTCAATGTATTATCACCTTCTACATAGACATGGAAAACAACTAGAAGGCTATGGAAATATTGTGCATCTTGAAAATGGGTGAAATGCAATTTGCCAGGAAGTTGCAGCAAGACTGCAAACGCTAGCACAGACAACTTTCATATCTATAATCTCCTAAAATACATAGATGTAGGGCCAGCTTACCTGTCCAAATGTATCTCTCCCTATGAACCACCTAAGAGTTTAAGATTGTCCAAGGAGGCCCTGCTCTTGGTCCTGGCTTCTTCGCAGGCACGACTGGTGGGGACGAGAGACAGGGCCTTCTCAGTGGTGGCCCCTCGGTTGTGGAATGCCCTCCCCATGGATATTAGATCAGCCCCCTCCCTCTTGACCTTCCTGAAAAAAGTGAAAATGTAGCTATTTGAACAAGCCTTTGGAATCTAATGCAAGTCAAACACGGTATTAGACGAAAGTGAACATTGGGATGGCTCAGATGACGATTTATGGACAATGAGACTAACAATGAAGACATTGGTTTTATATGTTTTATTGAATGCATTTTAATTCTCTTAACTGTATATTGTTAGGCATCAAAATGCTGCCTGGTTGTAAGCTGCCTTGAGTCACCTTTGAGTTCGAGAAAGGTGAAATAGAAATATTGTAAATAAATAAAAAATAAATGTCTATACTGGGCAATTTAGCCCAGTGTAAATATTTTTTTGGGACATTGTTTAAACAGAGAGCACATCCACTCTCTGCCACCACTCTTTGCAGACCATAGAGGTTCCATGCAAGCACTTCTGCTGACATCAAAACATGGCACCTCCTTCTTCCTAGTCATATGGGCACCGCACCATGACATCAGCAGAGGTACCCACATGGCCAGGAGTTTGTTCCCTTCCTTGGTTCTGGTCACATGAGCACCCGGTTCCCATGTCAGCGGAAGTGTCCATGTTGGCTACTAGCTCATATGGAGCTCTGTGGCTAACTAGGAGTGACAGTGACCATGTCATAGTTACAATCTATGGCTTTTGATAGCATCGATGAGCACAGGGTAAGGGTGATGATGCCTGTGTCCATTCTGGACAGTGGATTATGGTGAATTGGACCCAATCTAGCTGTTCAGAATACCCCAAAGCAGCAGGATACTCTGGAGTTTTCAGCAACCTCAGGGGGATCCTGACTTTGCCCAACCTAGAGTAAATAAAACTGAGATGTTCACCAGAAGTCATTAAGCATTGTGTAGACAGCCAACATGCCATTTGGGGCTCTTCTTTTTTGGAGGGGGGGGGGTTGCAAGTGTAGAGACACCCTTATATAAGAGTACAGACTATGGCACTGATGTGTTCACATGGTTTGAAGACTGAGAGAAAGGACATGAAGTCAAGAGGTTGGATAAAGGGTTAGACTGCAACAAATTCAGTCTTTGCAAATTTTTCAGATTTGACTGAATCAGCTGTGGAACTCCCTCCCAATTTATTTATTTYTTTAGCAATTTTGTATACCGGTCTTCTCCCCTCTATCGGGGGACTCGGGRCGGTTTCCAACAATAAAACAATCATTAAAAACATCATATAACATATTCAATTAAAACGTTATAACAGCAAAATGCAATCACATAATAACAATGGTCAGTTGTCATAGTGAATTCGTTGTCCATCATTCATCGTCATCTATCRGATCACAGAAATATTGATTSACTCGTCYAAAGCCAAACCCCATAGCCAGGTTTTCACCCATTTTCTGAACGACAGAATGGAGGGGGCAGTTCTGATCTCCAGTGGGAGAGAGTTCCAGAGTCMACAGGCCACCACCGAGAAGGCCCTGTCCCTCGTCCCCACCAGACGCGCCTGAGAGGCCAGTGGGACTGAGAGCAGGGCCCCTCCAGATGATCTTAACAACCTAGAGGGTTCATAGGGGAGAATACATTCGGACAGGTAAACTGGGCCAGAGTTGTTTAGGGCTTTATAGGTTAACACCAGCAGTTTGAATTGTGCTCAGAAGCTAATTGGCAGCCAGTGGAGCTGGCGCAACAGAGGAGTAGTATGCTCCCTGTACCCTGCTCGTGTTAGCATTCTGGCTGCCGCACGTTGGACTATTTGGAGCTTCCGGGCAGTCTTCATAGGCAACCCCACGTAGAGAGCGTTGCAGTAATCTAAACCAGTAATCTAACCAATGAGGTTAGATCTGTCCCCTCCTTCCTGACCTTCCAGAAGAAACATAAATCCTGGTTATGGGATCAAGTGTTCACAAAATAGTTTCTTTTACTGGGAAAGACTGGGATGTATTTGTTATGTGTTTCCTATTATGATTGGCATTGAATTGTTGCCTGTTTGGAAGCCGTTCTGAGGTTGAGAAGAACGGGATTAAAATGTTTTAAATAAATAAACTTCCATTCTGACTGTTGCCAGGGCCTCCATTGGAAGTCCAACAGTCATGTGATGGGGAGTGTGTGCAGCAATCACTGGACTGGACGGAAGTGTCCTAGGTTGCTAAAATAGCCCCATGTGATGAAGTGGTTAATAAGAACCAGTAGCCAAAAGGTTCAGAACATGGAAGATCCCCATTTGTTTGCTGTTGTTTGGTCTCCCTTCTTACCGACACAGACTAAAATAAAGTAAGAGTGGAGTAGTTTTTGTGATAGCATAACTTGAAAAGGGACTGCTTTGGATATGGAGATTGCATGCTTGTCCCAGCTTCCCTTACAAACATTCATTGTTACAATGAGTTCCTGTCTTAAACTCTACAGGAGGCAGAGGAAGGAGAAGTATGTTTCTTGAACTTTTCATCATCTTTGCTTTTTTTGTATTGTGTGAAGTTGCCCTAAGTGACTTTCAATAGATTCCCTTCAACCCCTTCATCCATTCAATTAATTTCAGCCTTCCCGATGTCTATTGCTGGAGCAAACAGTAGGTGTTATTCCATTTCAATTTTTTCCCCAGGATGCAGTATGGGCATGATTGTTATGCTTCCATGTGCTGGATTTTTTTTTTAAAAAAAATAGCTGTTTTATAATGAGTTATTCAACCTAATTCAGCCTGTTGAAAAACAATTGACTTCATTATAACATTTCACAAATTATTCCTCCTTAAATGAAAGTCGGTGATTGGCTGCATGTAGGGATGGGAATTTGGCAGCCCATAAACATTATAATTTGGGACAAAGCGTGGATAATTTTTGGAGTATTTTGCCATTCTTTTTTACCTTGTTAATATAAAACCTTTTTATATTCCTGCCACAACCCCCTTGACTATATTGTGCCATGTGTAATTAGAAAAAAAATTAAAAACCCTTTACAATTCTGTTTAAGAATATGAATATGAGAAAGATAATATCTGATAATATGACCAATTTGGCTCTGCTTTTAATGTTAATATCGCAACAAAGCAAAGAAAATGAGAATGCACTTAATAACATGGATGAAAGAAGATTTTTAAAAAACTAGTGATGATTAGTCTCTGTGGGGTTTCATACTATGGTGCTGCATTATAGTGCTATGATTCCACTTTAAATGCCATGTCAGCTAAAATGGAATTGTGGTTCTATCCTTTGTAATATGCAGAATCTCCCAACCCTTCTCAAATATAGCAATGTAAGTTGGGACATAGAACAGGTATATTCTAATTTATTTATTTATTTGCTTTACTTCTATACCGCCTTTCTCAGCCGAAATGGCGACTCAAGGCGGTTTACATAATAAAGGTTATCACAACAATATCGAAAAAGGCAATTAAAACACATTATACAGACAGACATACAAGATCAAAAAACAATCATTATCGTAATCGTAGTGCCTCAGCAACAAATCAGAATCAGAATCCGTAATCATAATCCTTTATACCAATTCCTATGTTCGGTTGTACCATCTTCCTGTATTCCATTGCACTATTTAGCCAAACGCTTGTTCGTAAAGCCAAGTCTTGACCTTCCTCCGGAACGCCAGCAGTGAAGGGGCCTGTCTGATGTCCACAGGTAGGGCATTCCACAGCCGAGGGGCCACCACCGAGAAGGCCCTGACCCTCGTCCCCGCCAAGCGCGCCTGCGATGCGGGCGGGACCGAGAGCAGGGCCTCCCCGGATGATCTTAATGTCCTAGTCGGTTCATAGGTGGAGAGGTAATCAGGGCCGGAACCGTTTAGGGCTTTATAGGCTAAAGCAGTTCCATACTTCACAATGACTATAATAGGGCACTGTAATCATTGCTTTTTTTTGGTGGTGGGAGGGGGCTGCCTATCTTCGCGATCGCATCTCCCTCTATGAACCAGCGCGAACTTTAAGATCTTCCGGGGATCTTTCACTCCCATCACCGTCACAAGCACGGTTGGTGGGGACGAGAGAGAGGGCCTTCTCGGTGGTGGCCTCCCACCTCTGGAACACCCTTCCTGGAGAAAAAAGACAGGCCCCATCCCTCTCCTCCTTTTGTAAGAGCCTGAAGACCTGGTGGTTTAAACAAACATTTGAGAACGACTAGTTCTAGCTCTGCTCCAGATAACTGTTGAAATTGGCCATATCTTTTTCTACCAATTACCAAGGTCACTTTCTTCTATTAGACCCTGGAAATGTACAGTCATAGACTCTACCTAATTTCCTGAGACCTCTAAAATCGCACTAGCCCATCCCGGCCTTTTAAACTGCCTTGAACAGGCAGAATTATTTTAAATATATGTGCTATTGCAGTTTTTAATGCTTATATTGTCTTGTTAATTTTATGTTTATACTGTTTTCTTTGTATGTATTGATTATGTTACTTGGAAACTGCTCTGAGCCCGATTGGGGAGATAGAGCGGTATATAAATAAAGTTTTGTTGTTGTAGTTGTTGTTCCTCTATGCCACCAAAGCGTTTCTCCTCACCAGGGAGAATTCTTCCAATGAGGAAGGGCTGTCATTGCTTCTTTGGTGTTGGAGGGGCAAGCCAGGTGCATCCCTCATGGGTCTCACCAGAGAAGCAATGACAGTCCTTTCTCGGTGAGGAGAGTCAGAGTTGTCAGGTTATTATTTTTATTTATAAACTAGCCATCCCCTGCCATGTGTTGCTGTGGCCCAGTCTGGTGATCTGGAAAATAAAGTAATGAGAAAGTGTTGGTTTCTAATATTTGTAATTTCTTTATGCTTGTGGGTAAACAGTATTTCTTGTTGTTTCTTTGTTAGTATTGATGTAGAGATTGTCTAGTTTGCCTCCTCGGGAACATGGAACATATTATTGTCCTTCTTTAGGAGTCCCTTTCAAATCTAGGATACTATATCTCTCTGTGTGTGAATCATATATAACTATATCTATGGCTGGATGGCTCTCTGTCAGGAGAGCTTTGATTATGTTTTCTTGCCCTGGTGAAGGTAGTTGGACTGGGTGGCCTTAAGTATTTTCTGTTGGTCATCAAGGATCTGTGTGGGAAGTTTGGCCCAATTTTGTCGTTGGTGGGGTTCAGAATGCTCTTTGATTGGAGGTGTACTACAAATCCCAGTAACTACAACTCCCAAATGTCAAAGTCTATTTCCCCCAAACCCCATCTGTGTTCATATGGAGTATTTATGCCAAGTTTGGTCCAGATCCATCATTGTTTGAGTCCACAGTGATCTCTGGATATAGGTGAACTACAACTCCCAAACCAAAGGACACTGCCCACCAAGCCCTTCTAGTGGGCCCTCTGTTGGTCATGGGAGAACTGTGTGCCAAGTTTGGTTCAATTCCATCATTGGTGGAGTTCTGAATGCTCTTTGATTGTAAGTGAACTATAAATCCCAGCAACTACAACTCCCAAATTATAAAATCATTTTTTGAGTGAAGGACATACATTGGGTTGTTAGGTACCTTGTGTCCAAATTTGGTGTCAATCTGCCCAATGGTTTTTGAATACTGTTAATCCCACAAACGAACATTACATTTTTATTTATATAGATGGTCATCCTGGAGGTTGTGGGATTGCTATATTGCTATATTGAACTCTTGAAAGCCACAATGTTCTCAAATAACTCACGTCCATCCATACATTTAGTGGAAATGCTACATTAGAGAATATTAAAAAATTCTCATGAAATAAGGGGCATCTGGCAACTATGGGGAGAGTTGTCACAAGGAAGGGCTGTCATTGCTTCTTTGTGTATCTCTGCACTGTACCAAAGAGTCCTTCCTTACTGAAGGGAGTCAGCGATGGAAGGAAAGAGAAGGATGGTTATAATGTAAAATCATGGTCAATCACATCACATGACTGCATAAGAAGAGGAACTACAGCAGGAGAAACTTTTCACTTTTAAATCCCTTATAAAAATCAGCATGATTGGAAGGTATTGCTGGACTTTACCCATCAATTTAAAGAGCACTGCATGAACAGGTGGAATGCAAAGTAGCTACGAGATAGGCATGGTGTCATGCAGTGTGCAATGGCCAATAATAATAACAACAACAGTAATACTTTATTTATCTCCCCAAAGGGACTCAGGACAATTTACAGACAAAAGTAGCAAAGTGGCAAACATTCATTGCCAAAATGAACAAACAACAACAACAAATCAACCGGAGCCATGGCGGCCTGGAGGAGGGCAATGGCGAGGCCCTTCTGGGCCCATTGGTGCCGCAGCAGCCTGGAGGTGTGCAATGGCAAGGCCATTAACTCACCATATTGGCCTTGTGTGATAAAGTCCTCAGATGCACTTTATTTGCTACAAGTATGAAGTAATGGAAATAAAACAAGCACTCCATGTTTCTGTGAAATGATCCAATCAGCCATGATAAGAAGAAAGGGGAATGATTCCAAGATGTCATGCTCATCTGAAAGACCATACGTAAATCCAATTGTCTATAGGGCCGGAGGTTTAGCACAGCTGGGAAATCATCAGTAATTATAAGATCTATCAACCCAAAGGTTGCAAGTTCGAAGCCCTTGGGTTGGTGTGAGTGGCCAACTGTCAGCCCTAGCTCATTGTTTACCTAAGCAATTCGAAAACAGCTTTAGCTGTGATTAGAGAAATTAGGTACCGAGGGAAAAAAGCAGGGGAGGTGTTTTACGATGCCATAAAAAAGTAAGATCAGAGAATACTGGGCGACCAAAAGGAAGGAGGAAGTCCTGACAGTTCTTCGTCATAGAGAATAGAGCAACAGCACCCCTTGGACTCAAGCCCAACCTTCCATGGCACCTCCTGTTCTGTTGTCTGTGTTGTCTGCTATACAAAGTGGCATTGAATATTTGCCGTGTATGTGTACTGTGATCTGCCCCGAGTCCTCTTCGAGGTGAGAAGGGTGGGATATAAATAAAGTGTTGTTGTTGTTGTTGTTGTTGTTATTATTATTATTATTATTATTATTATTATTATTATTATTATTATTATTTTGTATGTGGGTGGAGAGAATGGATTAAGGCCTTCTCTTGGGTAGAACTAGTAAAATAAGTCATTCAACCATTTAGCCTTGCTAAGGTAATAATATAGAATATTCATTGTTTTATTTGCATATTTCATTTATATGCTGCCTTTCTTTTGGTATTGGAATCAAGAGGGTCTACAAAAAGGCTAAAACAAGATGCAGCTGAAACTGTGATAATGAAATAGTTAAAACACAATTAAACAAGTCATCATATTAAAAACACCATTTAAAAAAAATCTTAAACATTACTCAACCAAATTAATTGAGGACTCAGTGCTGAAAAGCAACACTGGAAACAATAGACACAAAACTATTTTGGGATTTTTTAGAAGTACTTCTGTTTTTTATGTTCTCCTGTCTCAAACCTAGGGATGTGGATTAGTATTCAGAACACGAATCGGAGGAGTACTTCACCAACAAACCCATGATCAGCGAACTGCTTTATCTGCAACTTGCAGGTAACACCAGGCACTCACGTCCTTCCCTTTAATTCTTCTCAGTTTGTTATGGTTGGGGAGGAAATGCAGCAGGTATTGCCTTCCAACCCCTCAGAAAGATCAGATGCAGAATGATGCTGTGGGAGAACTGTTTATACTATGAATACAGCTCCGAACACATTTTATTTTGTCACCAACTGAAGAAAAGGCTTTCAGCAGTATGCAACTATAGGCAGAGAAAGGAATTGGAATCCAACCAGGGCAGGCTTGGGCCTCGGCATGTGCTTAGCCGCTATCTCACCGTTTGATCACATGAAAGCTATTTAAAGTATCAGTGCATTCATCACATTAATAAACTACCAAAAAACTCAAAAAATGCAAGATGTCTCTGTGAATCAGATGAACCAACAAAAACTCCACCATAAGAATAAACAAAGCTAAGAAGTTCATTTATGAGTGTTTTTTTATATTAATGTTAGTGATTTGGCATTAAAAAGATCACGCACTGGAAAGTTTTCCTCTGAATAACACTTTGCAAATAAGGAGAGATAGAATCCTGAAACAAAACACCACCTCTGCCCTCCCTTGGTTTTTATGATTTTTCTGGATATCCTTTTTCTGGCCGGGGAATCTTTACTCACCCACACTGACTTTGTGGAAGTGGCTTAATCTCATTGTCCCATGTTCCAAACTTCATTTAGGGAAAGCATGCTCAAGAAATACTACTTTACTTATTTAATCAGTTAATTTCATTGATGTCTGGCATTCTAGCACTCTAACCAATATATCACACTATCCCTTATCTCAAGTAATATCTTCCTATGCACAATTTCTGGTGTTGGAAAAATACCTTCATCCATAATAAAAGCTAATGGGTCTACAGTGACTATTTAAAGCAGTTTCAAATTGCCTTATAGGTTAGTGTAGATTCAGGCTAAAACGCACAAAACACATCATTAGGACTGCACACTTATCTGTTTTTCAAAACATGCCACAGCTGCTCTGGCTGTTCTGGCTCTTTCAGCCAACCATAGTGGCACGGGTGCCTCCACCATTTTTTTTTTTGGCTGCAACAGACCACATGGCTATCAAAAACAACTGCCTTTAGTTTTTTTTTTTCCGAGTATACGTGGAGTGTGGAGAGCACACGGGTTTCCCTATGAGCCCTGTTGCCTGCCTGAGCCAATCAGAAGAAAAAAGCCGATCACATGCTCCGTTTTATATCTCAGTACCTTCACTGCTTTTAGGAGCTTGCTTTTGTATTCAATTCAAATTTTTTCTTTTGGCAATTTCATTTATGGGCTATCAAAGGTCACTGGGAGGCGGGTGGGTTGTTTAAATATTGGGGTGGTTTACTGAAGAGAGAGGATAGCCTGACTCCCTTGAGTCCCCACAAGGAGAATTTGATTCCTCCCCAGGTTTAGCTGAAGAATATTAGAGGAAAAATAGATTTTTCCCTGGGCAAATTCAAAAAATGGATCAGAAAAAAACAATCAGTCGAAATCCAGACCAAAAATGGAATGGGGTTCAATCGAATTGCACACCCCTACACATCACATCATGCAAGCTCAGGTAAAACAGTGTTTAACCATACAGGAGTGGGGGGAAAGACTTTAACAGTGTTGGAGTTAAATGTTGTCAAATGTTGTCATTGAGTTGTTCTGTAGAATTCATAATGCAGGCAGAAGCCACTCCGCATTGGGAACTGACATCAAGGATGGTAAAGTTTAAACTCTATTAGCAGCAACAAAATAACTTCAGTTGGGATGCAGGGTATGCATCTCTTTTCAAAGGTAGAGCACACTGGATTTTTCAAGAAGTCTATGTACTGCTACATAAAAAAAATACGTGCTGTATATATAAAAACTCAGCCAATTATAGTCCAAAAGAAAGTTTCACTTGTGTTGAAAGTAGAATCCTCAAAGACTTAAGTCCCAGTCTTTATCTCCCTCTTGTTTAGGATTCCCCTGTGGTGACTCAATCCAGTATCTTCAAATCCAGACCACAACGTTATTGCCTTGTTTTCCTAGGAGAGCCCACAAAGGTACATGGAAATTTATGTATCACTCAGCACAACTACAACAGTTTGATATAACTTTAACTCCCATGACTCCATTCTGCAGAGTCCTAAGATTTGTAGTTTTGTGAGTTACTTTGAAATCTCTGGTGGATCCCTTGAACTATAACATTAGAGCTGCCCGGCAGAGGATTCTCAGCACCATGAGAAATGACAAATCCCAGGATTCCATGGGATGGAACCATAGCAATGAAAGTTGTATCAGGTGTCTATAATTGTTTAGCGTGGATATACTCCAGAACACAGACTAATGGTGTTTACGTTGAGAGACAGGGTCGCAAGGCAGAATACATACAGAAAGGGAAACAACTATTCAAAACATTTAAGAGACGCACACTGACTTCCAGTATTAGTAATAGCAAAATGCTTAGAAAACTTAAGTCAGGAATCTTTTTGCATATTGACAATGCATGTCTTCAATATTTTTAATATCCTCTAGTTAAAATATTTCTCTTTTCTCCTCTGAAGGTAAAGGTTTTCCCCTAACATTAAGTCCAGTTGTGTCCGACTCCGGGGTGTGGTGCTCATCTCCATTTCTAAGCCGAAGAGTCAGCATTGTCCATAGAAACCTCCAAGGTCATGTGGCCGGCATGACTGCATGGAGCGCCGTTACCTTTCCACCGGAGTGGTACCTATTGATCTACTCACATTTGCATGTTTTCGAACTGCTAGGTTGGCAGAAGCTGAGGCTGACAGCAGAAGCTCAAGCCACTCCCTGGATTCGAACCTGCGACCTTTCGGTCAACAAGCTCAGCAGCTCAGCGCTTTAACCCACTGCGCCACCAGTGTGTAATTGATATGTATGTGTAAAAAGCACATACATATCAATTAAAGTAGTATTTCAATTTTTTTTGTCGTGTCAGGAACAACTTGAGAAACTGCAAGTTGCTTCTGGTGTGAGAGAATTGGCCATCTGCAGGGACGTTGCCCAGGGGATGCCTGGATGTTTTGATGTTTTTACCATCCTTGTGGGAAGCTTCTCTCGTGTCCCCACATGAGGAGCTGGAGCTGATAATGATTAAAACATATTAAAACATTTCAAACATATCAAACTTACATTGCATTGAAGCACAGTTACAGGTCCTACAGTCCAGTGACAAACGGGCAAAACCTTGATAAATAACAACTCAACACCCTCGAAACATTGACAGACACAGCCCACCCCTCACCTAAAATTAGTTCAATCCACCCCACACCCAATTGTCCTTAAGGAATGCCAAAAAAGATTCCCAAAAAAGGCATCCAGCTGGTCCAGTCTATTTGGCCCAGACCAGTCCATTTGGTCCTGGGGGGGGGGGGGGGGGGGGGGGGGGGGTGGCTTGCTAATAAGAGTTCAAACACTGAGTGATGGTAAGCCACACTCCTCCAAGGGCACAATGACAATGGTGGTTGAACAAGCCAGCAATAGAACACAGCAGCCAAGGGGGCGACGGTGGAGGACGCCCCAAGTCTGCCTGTTGGGTTTGAGCGCTGCAGCAGCGATGCCAGAGGGGACGAGATGGAAAAGGCCCAACATTAGAGGCAGCCCAATGCGGCCACTCACCGGAGACTCCTCTCTCAGCAGTTCTTACCAGTCTGTGCTGCAAGATTTTAAAGTGGCCAGCGGCATGGTGGAGAGTTATAGAAGCATCTCTCTCAGCTGTTCTTACCAGATAGATTCATTCGTTCTGATTTCTTCCATGTTGATTTTTTAAAATCTTTCATCATTTCCACTCCTTGTATGAAGAAACTTGCAATTTTGGGATAAGTAAAGCAAAATTCTTATGCATCTTTGATATGTGTAATCGCTCTGAAATACATTCAGAGTGAAGGTTTCCCTGGTGTGTGATGTTTCCTTTCTCCCCCAGGCTTGAGAAGCAGAGATGCCATACCTAGGTGGTATTTATGTCAGAGCAAGTGATGTTTCTCCTAGAAGGGTATAGGTATGCTTGGTTACTGACCTGTGGCAAGAATTGCACCAGTACATGTTGTGTATTTTTAATACATAAAGGTTTTTTTCCCGTGTAACCTTAACTTCAGCCTGGATGGATGTTGTTGTTGGGAGAAATATGAAGAAGAAAGTAGACATTGCTCTGGAGGCATCTGGCCTCATTTGAGTTCAAGACACTTGGATTCATGTCCCCTACACCCTGCAAATTACAAAACCTTCCTTCTGCAGGACAGTGATGGAGTTATAAATGGGAAATGGCAGTGTCTACTTTTCCCAACTTCACTGTCCTCCAAACCTTATCTGCACTTTCTATTGCAAAATATTGTCATTGAGTCTGACTGCAAATTAATTCATGTGTAAACTGCATTTTTCTTTTAAAATATATTTTAATGTATTCTCCCAAAAATAAAGCACATTTGAGTGTATCATCTGAAGGCAAGTATATTTTACTTATGCACATGTAATTGACTATAATTCAAAAGAGGAAAAGAAAAAAATTCCTCTGATGTTCATGGTTTGCTCTTGATGACAGGATATCAAAAGATACGCATGGATGCTGGTTAATCACGTTATAGGCTCCAAGTTGGATAAATTCATTAAAAAGTAAATAAAAACAAGTTGATGGAGATTTCTTCCCCATCATTAGTTCAAGATCAAATATGAAAACTGGGGATATTTCAGCAACAAAAACAAAACTGAATTTGGTTCTGTTAATTTCTCTATGAACCTTTTTTGTGTGTGATTATGCAGTCTTATTTGTAAAACGGATATGGACTGTTCCAATGTAATGCAATTGATTTTTGGTCCTTCAGGAGTTTGGTTCCATCTGATGAGTGTAGAGGCTGTATGCCATCGTTTCTTGGTTCATAGATGACCTTTGTGGCTTTGAAAAATCCCTGAGCATCATGGGTATCTGCCAGGTGTTGGATTTCTTCACTTTCCTCATATTTCTTCATATTTCCTGCTATATGCCTGTGAGACGTGGACTGTCTATAGACGTCACATACAACTCCTGGAACGATTCCATCAGCGCTGCCTCTGGAAAATCCTTCAAATCTCTTGGGAAGACAGGCGGACAAACATCAGCATGCTGGAAGAAGCAAAGACCACCAGCATTGAAGCGATGGTCCTCCGCCATCAGCTCCGCTGGACTGGCCACATTGTCCGGATGCCCTACTACCGTCTCCCAAAGCAGTCGCTCTACTTTCAGTTCAAGAATGGAAAATGGAATGTTGGTGGACAGGAAAAGAGATTTAAAGATGGGCTCAAAGCCAACCTTAAAAACTTTGGCATAGACACTGACAACTGGGAAGCCCTGGCCCTTGAGCGCTCCAGCTGGAGGTCAGTTGTGACCAGCAGTGCTGCAGAATTTGAAGAGGCATGAATGGAGAGCGAAAGAGAGAAATGTGCCAAGAGGTAGGCGCATCAAGCCAACCCCGACCAAGACCGCCTTCGACCTGGAAACCAATGCCCTCACTGCAGGAGAAGATCAATAATAGGGCGCCACAGTCACCTACGGACCCACCAGAACAACTGATCCTGAAGACTATCCTACTCAGCCAACAAGGGATCGCCTAAGTAAGTAAGTAAGTAAAGTCAATACTCCAGTGCACCACTGTACCCTTTTAATTATAAAATTAATCTTACATTCCTAAATGTCTAAAGAATATGTAGATTCCTTGATTGGTTTTCATTGGGCATTCTGCCACATCACATATTCTTCCTTTGACATGTTCTTTGATTGGATTTTTTAGATGAATTCCTCAATCATCTAATGAAGGGAAAGTACACAGGGAGAGAAAACATAAAGCCTTTCTATAGAAAGATCAACCATTGTTGCTTCTGTTGTTGTTTTCAGACCTCGTTAGATGACCAGATAAATTGTGGGACAATGGGGGAAATCATGGGGCAGTAGAGGGAACCGTCATACACTGTTCCCTACCGTTGGGGTCTGTGGTCTTCCTTCCTACACTTTTCCATGTCTGTCCCCACTTCTTCAGTTCCGCTTGCTTCAGTTCCACTGCTGAAACACTGCTAGCATGGAGCCTCACAGAGTTCCTGCCAGAAGTGTTCATAGCAGCCAGGCACTCAGATAGAGATCCATGGACATCTAAGAGTAGCAGTGGTAGCAATACGGGCACAATCCACTTCCTTTCCCTTTGCTGATCAGGGAAACCCAAGTATGGGTTTTTTAATTAGTGTAGCCAAGCCCAGAAATCAAACAAAAGCTGCAATGGGCTGAGAAAGAAAAAGCTGAGGAAAGGCTAGATACTGAAGAAGTAGGCTTTAGGGAAAGGGCAGAGAAGACAAGCAACTGAGTCAAGAAGACACAAATGTGCTAGAGGTAGGGGGGAAGTACTGAAGGTCAGAGGTTTTATGACATTCCTGCTATGGCTGTCACTGCAGCATTGTAACCCACAGTTCTAAAATCTCTAGGTTACTCTTATTTATCACATTTTTGGTAAAATTATTATCATCAGCTAAAACTAATGTTTTTTGCAACTGTCATTCCCTGACAAAAACAATAATACCACAATATACTCCATTATTTGATCTTTTCTACAATATTTTACCCAGTTTTATATCACATTTGTATTTACACAATATAGTATTTTGCATCTTGTTTAACAGCATTATCTATTTTGCAATTGCAGATCCACAATTAAAATAAATTCAGTTGCCTTTAATGGAATGGATTTGAGGTTAAAAAACTGTAGCCCATGATGAGGTGGTTGTTGTTCATTCGTTCAGTCATCTCCGACTCTTCGTGACCTCATGGACCAGCCCACGCCAGAGCTCCCTGTCAGCCGTCCCCACCCCCAGCTCCTTCAAGGTCAGTCCAGTCACTTCAAGGATGCCATCCATCCATCTTGCCCTTGGTCGGCCCCTCTTCCTTTTGCCTTCCACTTTCCCCAGCATTCTCTAGGCTTTCCTGTCTCCTCATGATGTGGCCAAAGTATTTCAACTTTGTCTCTAGTATCCTTCCCTCCAATGAGCATTCGGGCTTTATTTCCTGGAGGATGGACTGGTTGGATCTTCTCGCAGTCCAAGGCACTCTCAGCACTTTCCTCCAACACCACAGCTCAAAAGCATCGATCTTCCTTCGCTCAGCCTTCCCTAAGGTCCAGCTCTCACATCCGTAGGTGACTATGGGGAATACCATGGCTTTGACTAGGCGGATCTTTGTTGCCAGTCTGATGTCTCTACTCTTTACTATTTTATCGAGATTGGACATTGCTCTCCTCCCAAGAAGTAAGCGTCTTCTGATTTCCTGGCCACAGTCTGCATCTGCAGTAATTTTTGCGCCTAGAAATACAAAGTCTGTCATGGCCTCCACATTTTCTCCCTCTATTTTCCAGTTGTCAATCATTCTTGATGGGGTGGAGGGACACTTCTTCATCATCATCATCATCATCATCATCATCATCATCATCATCACTTTATTTCTTAATTAGTCGCTCTCCACCAAAGTGCTCCGAGCGACTTACAATTTAAAATAGCTTATACACAATATAAAACATTCAATATAAAAACATTCAACATAAAAACATTCAACATAAAAACATTCAGCAGTGACTATGGCAAAATTTGATCCGATTACTTAAATGCACAACCAAACAGCCAAGTCTTGAGCACCTTTACAAAAGGTCGCAACTCCGACATTGCTGTAATATATGGAGGCAATGAGTTCCACAGAATTCTTTCCAGCCAGATACCCTTAGAGTGCCTTAAAACTTCCCTGTATTCAATTGTTTGGATATTCAAAACTATCAAGAATTTTTTTCTCATTGTTCTTCATTTTAAAATATGGTATGATAAATAGAAATGTGATACATTTGAAAAGCAGAAGTTAAAACTGAGAATGAGTCACTAGGGAAAGAACGGTCTTACAGCTTATTTAGAATTAGGCTGCTGAGCTTTCTAGACATTCATGCTCAGCGTGCCTGAAGAATGAAGGAACCACATGGCCTCTTTATTCCCTTTCACTGATGATTAGAATTTACAGGATAAGTGTGACTTACTTGTTGCCTCATCACGCATGCCATCAGAACGGTGGTGCCCCAGGGGTGCTTGAGGAAAAGTCTGTTTTTGGCAGCTCGACCAATTTTTCCTAATGGAAAGATGGGGAGCCTACCGTTATCTAACACCACCATTTTTTTAGCAGCAGCAGCAGTTCAGCCACAGAGCCTCCCTGGAAGTAAATCTCTGGGGTGTGATGGGAGCCATCAGGCTCCATGGATAAAATTAAAAACTCATGTTGCTGTCACCAAAAATAGGCAAGTGTGAAGAGGTCCCTAAATTTATTTATCTTGTTATCAGCAACCATACCATTGTATTTCATTTCTAACAGAACAAAACAAACAAACAAACAGATAAAAACCCCCACAAATTTTGCAAACTTAGTAGTTGATTAAATGTCCTTTGACCAGTATCTGGGCACTTGGAGTGCCTCTGGTGTTGCTGCAAGGAGGTCCTCCATTGTGCATGTAGCAGGGCTCAGGCTGCATTGCAGCAGGTGACCTGTAGTTTGCTCTTCTCCACACTCGCATGTTGTGGATTCAACTTTGTAGCCCCATTTCTTAAGATTGGCTCTACATCTCATGGTACCAGTGTGGTGAGATGTGTTCCACACTGGGTATGCGTACTCAGCAGCAGAGTAGCATAGCGCAAGGGCAGATGTCTTCACTGTGTCTGGTTGTGATCCCCAGGTTGTGCCAGTCAGCTTTTGTATGATATTGTTTCTAGCGCCCACTTTTTGCTTGATATTCAGGCAGTGCTTCTTGTAGGTCAGAGCACAGTCCAGAGTGACTCCCAGGTATTTGGTGTGCTGCAATGCTCCAGTGGGATTCCTTCCCAGGTAATCCTCAGAGCTTGGGATGCTTGTCTGTTCTTAAGGTGAAAGGCACATGTCTGTGTTTTAGATGGATTAGGGATCAGTTGGTTTTCCCTGTAATAGGCAGTAAGAGCACCTAGAGCTTTGGAGAGCTTCTGTTCAACCATCTCAAAGCTCCCTGCTTGAGCGGTAATGGCACGATCATCAGCATAGATGAAACTCTCTGTCCCTTCTGGCAGTGGCTGGTCATTTGTGTAAATGTTGAACATTGATGGAGCGAGCACGCTCCCCTGAGGCAGGCCGTCCCTAAATAAAATCCCATCAAGAGCCCTTTCTCATTACTTTATACACATATAACACTATGATTCCACTTAACTCTATTCCACATGGCTCTATCCTATGGATTCCTGGAGTTCTGGGATCATCAGGTCAGGTGCTACAATTACCTTGTTGAGAATTCCAAATACAAATCTGAATACCCTATATAAATGAACCTTGGAAATTAAAGTGGAATCAGTGCAAAATTTGCACAGTGGGAAGAGCTCTAGATAAAGTTACTTCTTAAAAAGATCGTGTCACCTGTAGTCTCATGCTGGTTAAAGAAGGGGTGAGGGAAAAGTAGCTTGACATGGCAAGGGCATGTCCAGATTTAGGTAGAACCATCTAGTAGACACATTGCAAACTTCTAGTGGGCTTTACTATTCCCAGTATTGCAGATAAGGGAGGGAGGTAGCTTCAACAAACAGATGAAGCTACATGAAAACTGACAGAGCTTGTTCTATATCTCAGAAGCTCCATATCTTTGGAAAAGCTGGTTGTGCATTTAAAGGGGGCTTCTGTGCTTTTACTATTGCTGGCTTTTGGAAAGGAGACAGATAAAAGATGTTGCCATGGACTTTTTTTTAAATTTGAGGGAAGAACCACATCCTCTGCCTGGAATGGCATTGTGTAAAAGTACAGCCTTTGTGTTTCCTTCATCTGCGAACTTCATCACATGGAGAAAAATCCCTGTTCTAGAACACTTCACCCACGCAGAAACCGGTTTTGCTATGAGGATGATTACATTGTCATTTCTGGAACAGGTTCAGGGCCAGGTTAGTGATTACATTAACCATGGAAGCTGACCTCAGACTGGTTCCAGAATCTACAATATCCACAGCTTTACGGCCTTGGAGAATGTGGTTTTCTCCTCCTCGGAGATATATGAGGTGAAAAAAGAAGGGGAAAATGATAATTAGCAGTTTCCTCTAAAATGAAACGAGCAAACAGGCCACAAGCTAACTAAACTTATCAGGCTACTAGAAGTAATGTTAAAAGCTGCTCTCAGGGCAGGAAAATGCAGAATTAGCCTAACTTTCAACCCAGATGAGAATTCATACTGACCAGTCAATAGCTATGGATGCCTTAGATACACTCACCATGTAAGGCAAGGTTATGTATATTATGGATAGAAATACAATTAAATGTGCAGCTACTTGGGCATTAAAATCTATTTCTATAATGGAGAAAGGGAGAAAGTTGTATTTGTTACAGAAAGCAACTAGAGAACACTGCAAAGGAAGCTTGTCTTGCCTAAGCAGAGGAATATTGTTCAGTCGTCATTTCACCTCGTTATAGAATATTGCCTTTTTAATGTGCAGCATAAAACACTGAAGTACTTACTGCCATATAAAAGATGATGACTACAAATGTCATTAGGGCTTCAGATTGCACACATATCTCAGCTAATAAAGTCTTGGACAAAGAAGCTTTTTTCCCAGACTGTTGCCTTTGCCCATTCTTCTTTTCTTCTTTGTCCTCTGTGTATCTGGGCCATATCGGCCTTATTGTTGCCTTCAAAGGGCCATTGAATCAATGGCTACAGAGGGCCAACTATATATTTACATAGTAGTTGGTACTCTTTAGTTTCCACCCAGTTTAGGTCTCCAGATATTATTGAATAATAACTCTCATTATCTGCCATGCAAACTGGGGATAATGGGAATTGCATCCCAACAGCAGCAGTTGCTCTGAAATTGGGAAATAATAATAATAATCATAATCATCATCATCATCATCATCATCATCATTAATTATACTCCACCACCATCTTCCCAATGGGGACTCAGGGCGGCTAACATGAGGCCAAGCCCTTCTAAAAATACAAACCAACACTGTAGATTACAAACTGCAGCCTTCCAGATGCTGCTATCTCACAACTCCCATCAGCTGTAGTCACAATGTCTAATGATTCAGGAGTATCTGGAAGGCCTCATAAAATGACATTGTGGGCTGGATTCAGCCTGCGGGACTTGAGTTTGACATATGTGCCTTAATGGGTAATGGTATTGTCTCAGCTGGACAGATGGAAAAAGTGGCCAAGGTCTGACTATGGAACTCCTTCCCTAGTGAGACCAGATCAACCCCATCTCTCCTGACCTTCAGGAAAAAGCTTAAAACATAGCTTTGAGACCACACTTTTGACAATTGGAGCAGTGTAATAAGTGACTATGAATCAATGTGATTGACAAATGGAATGGCCCTGGATTATGTTTTGGATGATGTGTTTTTAAATTATATTTTGATAATTCGTTTTAATTATTTGGTTTTATTTGTAATTGTTTATTTAATATATGTGTGTACGGCATCAAATTGGTGTCTGTTGTAAGGCCTCCTCTAGTCCACTCTGGGGTGAGAAACGCGGGATAGAAATATGGTAAATAAATAAATTTTGTACATGTTCCGAACTCTTGCTCTGTCCCCTTATTTGCTCCTAGGCTGCAGAACACATCAAGATGGGCAGAACGTACATAGATACTATACAAACATTGTAACATGAATGGAAATGTGTGAACCTTCTGGTATTGCTGAACTGCAAACCCCTTCAATCCTAGATAAGGATGGAAAACAGTTTATCTAGAGCCAAAGGCTTCACATTTTCAGGAACTCAGTACAAGATGCAGCGCCCTTTGCTTCAGAAATTCATACAGTTCTATCCACTTTTAAAAACAGAACTAGCTGAAAATATATACAACAGAAAAAACATGATTTATCAATTCAGAAAAATGCACAAATGATTGTACATATTAGGAAAAAAATGTTCAGACTTTAATAGGGAACCAGACCATCTTGCAACCTACTGTAGTACCATCTTTCAACCTGCTATGAACTGTGAAGGGGATGAAAATGCATGTGGAATTTGGGAATCACAATAACATTGAGACTTGAATGTTTTTCATATATCTAGCCTGAGGCAGAGTAACCACTAGAGAGTGGAAGTAGGAACAGCAGTCCAATAACATTAGAAGGACCACATGTTCCTCATACCACCTGCAAAGGAATCTTCCTGTATTTTGTACAACTTAAAATCCTTGATTAGGCATCTGTTCAAACGTATGTCAAAATCAAGTATGGGAGAGTAGACCACATAAAATCATAACTGATGGAATCCTATTGGTTAGTCCCAAGTAAAGTAGACACACTCAACTCATAAATGACTGCAATTGAACATACTTAGTCTACGCTCTGGTATAGACTACTGCAACGCTCTCTCCGTGGGGTTGCCTTTGAAGACTTTGAGGACTGCTCGGAAGCTTCGAATGGTCCAGTGTTTGGCAGCCAGGTTGCTAACAGGAGCGGCACTCAGGGAGCACACCACTCCTCTGTTGCGCCAGCTCCACTGGCTGCCAATCTGCTACCGGGCACAATTCAAAGTGCTGGCTTTAGCCTATAAAGCCCTAAACGGTTCTGGCCCTACTTACCTCTCCGAACGCATCTCCTCCTATGAACCGACTAGGACACTAAGATCATCTGGGGAGGCCCTGCTCTCTGTCCCGCCTGCATCACAGACGCGCTTGGCGGGGACGAGAGACAGGGCCTTCTCAGTGGTGGCCCCTCGGCAGTGGAACACCCTGCCTGAAGATATCAGATTGGCCCCCTCTCTGCTGGAGTTTCAGAGGAAAGTGAAGATCTGGCTGTTCGAACAAGCATTTGATTAAACAGTGTAATTGAACATAGGAATACGGAATAATGGATGATGAGACTGGATTCTGATTTTACTGTTGAGGCGCTAATGATTGTTATACTGATGTTTAATGATTTATGTTACAATTGTTTTTAATTGCCCTATACTTGTCTCGTGGTGTTTTGCATCGAAGTTGTTCACCGCTTTGTCACCTGAGGGCTGAGAAAAACGGTATATAAATAAATAAATAAATAAATAAATAATCTTTTTTATACTTGTTTTAAACCACTTCATTGGATGTGTTGCAATAGCAGATTCCCAGATTAGTTTAGTGTTTACACCTTATTTTTTCTTTATTTAATATTTAATGTTTATTTTACTTAAGTGATATTTGTCTTTACTGTTCTAATGTAACACAAATCCTATGCAAAATCATACTTTGTATTTTTGACATTAATATTGAAATCTGAAATATATACAAAAAGTATTTACTTTGCAATTGATTCAGTGGTTCTATTCTAGTCAGGACAAACAATATTATTTAGGGCAACCTCTCTTTCTTCCCCTTTCTTCAGGGAAGGAGAGATTGCCCTAAATAATATTGCAACATTAAAGCACTGTTTCTCCTTTATCCTTTTAAGGGGAATCAAATTAGGTTTGCTTTATTGCTTAAACTCATTTAGACACACATCTCTTCCTTTTGAGATTTCCTGGAATCGACTATAATTTTATAGGATCGCAGTGGCTTTTAAAATGTATTAAAAAGTTATTCACTTATAGTTTAAAGGTGCTTGAATAATACAATTCCAGCAACTTAATTGAATGTGATCATGTAACATTTCAGCAACCTAACACTGCAAAATCTACTATTTCAAATAAACCACTATAGTAGTTGAAGCCTCAAGCTAAAATATGCTCTGTGGGAACACACCTCTTGCTAGCTCCTTGCTGCAGTTGCCGTCTGATAAATATTTGATCACAAGTTGTTGCTGATTTTGTACAGCATCTCCTGCAGTCTGTGGATTATAGCAATGCAATTTTGCTTATCCAGTGTATATTCTAAAGACTGATTACAGATGTGAAGAAGTGCTTGAATTGTTAGCGATGATGAATAACAAAATGTCTGTCTCTTTCTCTGTGTCTCTCTTTCTCTCTGTGTGTATTTATGCCCATGTTGTAGACAGTCAAAATTTAGTTAAAGGCTGATGAAAGCTGGTTTGGATTTGCTGTGTAATTTTGAATAAAAGGGTTTGACTACAGGAATCTCTTGATAATACAGCCTTAGGAAAACAATATCCTCTTGGAGCTTAAAAACATCAGTCAATGATCAAAGCAAGTTTTAAGAGAAGTCTCATATGCCTGATAGCTTAGGTAAAAAGGATTCTGAAATAAGTTAACACAATGCTGCTGATGTCTTTAAAAAGTTGTGGTGAATTCAATTTGTCATAATGGAACATGTTTTGCAAATATTGCATAGATAGATAGAATCAATTGGGGTAAACTGTGGAGGTGACGCAGACATTTGACCTGAACGAGATCTTGTTAACAGCTTGTTTATTTTAACTTCTTTTATACCGAGGGTTGTATTTTGTATGTATGACTATGTATGACTATGTGTTAATTGTGTTATGTGTTAAATGTTTTGATACGGCCAATAGGCCACTCAATAAAACGTATCGTATCGTCTTGCATAGATAGATAGATAGATAGATAGATAGATAGATAGATAGATAGATAGACAGACAGACAGACAGACAGACAGACAGACCACTTCAAGGCAACTTGTTCATAAATAATTTTGGTGACGTACTGGAAGAAGGAATAAAAAAAGTTAGACTCAAACTAAAACCAATGTAAGAGTGCAAGGAAAAATAAGGGACAGCGTTCTAGTATCTTTAATGGCTGTGTAGAAGAGGGAATTTAAGCAAGTGTTGCTTGCATGTCAAGCCCCCAATTAGATCATTGTAATGCCTATTGTATTTCTAGGTGCAAAGATTACTGCAGACACAGACTGCAGCCAAGAAATCAGAAGACATTTGCTTCTTGGTAGGAGAGCAATGACCAATCTCGATAAAATAGTGAAGAGTAGAGACATCACACTGACAACGAAGATCCGCATAGTCAAAGCAGTGGTATTCCCTATGGATGTGAGAGCTGGACCATAGGGAAGGCTGAGCGAAGGAAGATAGATGCTTTTGAAATGTGGTGTTGGAGGAAAGTTCTGAGAGTGCCTTGGACCGCAAGAAGATCCAACCAGTCCATACTTCAGGAAATAAAGCCCGACTGCTCATTGGAGGGAAGGAATTAGAGGCAAAGATGAAGTAGTTCGGCCACATAATGAGAAGACAGGAAAGCTTAGAGAAGACAATGATGCTGGGGAAAATTGAAGGAAAAAGGAAGAGGGGCTGATCAAGGGCAAGATGGATGGTATCCTTGAAGTGACTGGCTTAACTCTGAAGGAGCTGAAGGTGGTGACGGCCAACAGGGAGCTTTGGTGTGGGCTGGTCCATGAGGTCATGAAGAGTTGGAACGAATAAACAAGCAATGCCTTGCTTATAGGTCCATCCTTTATTAAGAAGTCTTGGAAGGTAAAGCTAATGCAAAATGAAATGTCCCATTTGCAGACTGGAATATCATATAGACGTCATATTGAACAAGTCTGTTTCCACTCTGAATGCAAGGTGCTGTAATGATATATAAAGCCATAAATGGTTTGGGACTTCCATGATTCAGGGAACGTCTACATACAGTTGTTCCTCGGCTTTCATGAATTTCCAGATGTGGCAGTCATTGCTGCATGATACTGAACCAAAATCCATAATTATGGAGTGCTTAAAAAGGTGTTTCCTTTTATTCAACCCAAACACATACCACACTGTTTAAATTTTCTTTTAAAACTACTTTTACTGCAGTATTTTGTAGTCTCTGCCAATATCTACAAATGTCTAGACAGATGATCAATATGAGAGCCCTCCAGCTATTTTGGGCTAACTTCCTCAATTCCTCACAATTGGCCACACTGGCTCAGGCTTCAGGATGTTGAAGTCAAAAATACCAGGAGACCCAAAGGCTGAGAGATACTGATCTAGTTGCTTAATTAGCAATATTTTTCTCCTACCAGGGCCTTTTTAAAAAAACTGAGCAAGACCTGGATAGCCAGCCAATGATACATATGAAGTGATATTTGATATCTTCTTCCTGATCTCTGTATATATATCTCTGTATATATTTTATGTACTTCTGTTACTGGCTCTTATTGATTGTATTTTGGAAGCAGTACAGGCAGCAAAGGATATCACCCCATGCTATGCAATTGGTTCTATTTACTTGTGGGTTACCATGTGTTTCAGGGAAAACTAAATGTGATGCTAACCTCACTTCAAATCACATCAGGATATTTTTAAAGCAAGCAAGGGGTCTAATTTTCACCATATTGTAGCACATAGGGCAAGGAGTTTTATCCTCTCTGCCCAAATAAATAATGTCTCACAGTCCCCTGTGGTTACTATTAGTCTCAGATTGAAAGTTGCCATAATATCAAATGAGATTTCAATCCTAGCACTAACAGCATATTCTTGTTGTCAGGACTGATGTTCAGCTGGGCCATTTATAGGTCAGAAAAGAGTTAAACCTGTCATTTTCATATTCCATCTCTTTTCCCATATATTACTTTACAGTTGTGTCAAAATCACCCAATTCATGCTATTAAGATTGCTATTGTTTTGAAGCAACTAGGGACAACGTTGTTTACTAAGTTTCTTCTTAAAGGAAGAAACAAGCAATTTCAATAATTTTCTTCCCACTGTGAACTATGCAGCTTTCAAAGCCTAATCACTATTTAGTGACATGACTTATTCTGTGCTACAATTACACATGGTTGTTTTGCACAAAACAAAACAGAAAATACAGGTTTTTGATGCAAAATTTTTCCACATGCAAATTTTGCCCGGAACAAATCCTGTACTACAACACTTTTTTGCACAGGAAATAATACTTTCGCAAAGAAATATTATTTTCTGTACAGTAAATGGTTTTCCCAAGCAGAAATTCCTCTTTTCTGGGTAAGATGAACATTTACACGATTTTCACTAGATAAATCTCAAACTGCATTGATTTTAGTCTATCCAATATGCTTTTCAACCATTTTGTTACTATTTTCAAATATTCTTCCATTGATAGAATCACCATGTTTAGCATCACCTGAAGTACTGTATTCAGAGAATAATCAGGTGATAAAATGAATGATCCATAGTGGCAGAGCTATGTGGCGTAATGTAAACTAAACCACGTGTAGTTCATGTTTGATCAGCCCACAAGAGAAAGACAATATGGCATGCAGGTGAACAATAAAGAACAAGTAGTTTACTCTTTGTAGTTCAGAACAACATATGTGTAATGTGATTAGTTATATCAACTCTCATAAAGTCCTTTTATGAGAGATTTAAAATGGTCTTTCTTTGTCCACCTTCAGCAGCTCATGAAGCAAGAGTACACTCCAAACTCTGTCTCTCTCTGCTTCTGTCTTCTTCTCCCTGGGCACCTACATAGCTCAAGCCTGAACTAAAATGTAACAGTAACCAAAAGTCCCACGCTCAACCTGCTCCCCAAGCATTGCCTGACCAATCAGCTTCATGCATCTTATTTTACAGTTGAAACACACTCACTCACTGATTTTTTGCATGTTCCAACAAGCTACACTCAGACTGCATGAGAACTAATGAAGGCTACATTTCAATCAGATCTGGTTATGGGACAAAAAAAATTTGGTCACCAAGCTGAATGACTTATTCCAGGAACTGTGATGTAACTCCCATTTTTAATCATCCAGAGATCAAAACCAATGCATTAATATCAATCGCATCAATACATCTCCCAGTCCAATTTCCAGTGTCACATTTTAGTCAAGACAACAAGAAAATTTTCCGAAACCCTCAATAGGCAATTAAAGCAGGTTTATACTACTATGTCTGTATATGGAATACTGGGATTTGTTTGGTAAGTACTTAGAATTATCCAGTGAATTCTCTTGAGCTGTAAGGAGAACTACCTAGCAGATAATTGTATATACTTCACAAAACTAGAAACCCACAATTGTGCTATTAGTATATAATATTTTGGTGCACTTCAAGTAGAAGTCTTTCTTCTTCTAAAACTATAGAAAATGCACTCTTTTTTGAAAAATCCAACACTGTTCAAAATTACTTCAGACTGAATTTTCTTGTTTTGTTTTTTTGTTTTCTTCCCATTACTCAAAACAACAACGCAGAAATGGTGCCTACTTTCTATGTACTTGCTAAATCATATGTCTGTTTTACTTCAATTTTCTGTCTTCTGGGTACCATAGCATTCACTTCAGAAACAGATAACTTTTTTAAAAAAGGCTAGTTTAAACTTTCTAGTGTTCTATATGGATTTAGGATATAGATGGAAATGTAGCAAGTTGAATTGGCAGCAGAGGATAAAAGGGGTGCCAAAGTTATATTAGGCATTCTGGCTTTTTATTTTCAATATAAAACTTGAGATTTCGCCCTCCTCCCCAAATGATTACTTGTCATTTTTCTTTATGGGCTTAAAAATGGAATTTTAAATAATTTTGGTTATATTGAACTCTCATTCAAGAAAAATTGAACAGTCCCATTGATCAGTGAGAGAGCCTGTTCAAATGTCTGTGGATTTCCCAGTCAAGGCAGATTTGGTGTCCACATTCTGACACATACTCAAGTGCAAAGCTGTCATTCTAAAGTATTGTGAGTGCATTTCATTTTAAACTTTGTAAACAGGATGCATCTATAGGTGTGGTTATTAGGAGACAGTGACAAGATAACCCTTAAGATGTTAAAGAATTGTCCATCTAGTTTTCTACCATCACATGAGGAAGATAAATAAGGCTGCTTTTCAAAGTTTCAGCAGGTATTATCAAATAGGTCAAGATATCACTTCCCTGCTCTTGTTGCTTCCAGAACAGTATGATATATTTGAAACAAAAGTAGCTCTAGATATGACAAGATTGTTATCAGCTAGAATCCTTGATCACAGTGTGCAATATGTATGTGTGTGTGTGTGTGTATTGCCACATAGCTAAGACCTAAGAAACCTTGTTAGTGATAGGGATCTATCAGTGTTCCAATGCCCATAAGTCCTGGTGCATCTGTCACTTTGTTCTGTCCCTTCATAGGACCTCATCACATGGAAGTCCTTCATACAGGGGACAGTGGGGGGATGCATAAGACAGTAGGGCAAATTATTATTATTATTAAACTTTATTTGTACCCCGCTAGCATCTCCTGAAGGACTCGATGCGGCTTACAAAGACCAAGGCCTCAATACACAACACAACAATACACTTAAAGCAAAATTAAAATAATTAAAGCAGTATTAAAACAACAAACCACAAGCAATAAACAGTACATCAACAAGATAAAACTGGGCCGGGCCAGAGTAAAAGGGTACAGAAATTAAAAAGTGCTGATGTGACAGGTGGTATTATAGGGCAAGTGCAGTGTGCAGAGTGCGGCAGTCTTAATTCTAATAAAGTGCTTATGGGACTTGGTAATGGAGGTTTCCTAATCAGGAAAGGCACATCGGAACAGCCAGGTCTTCAAGTTCTTTCTGAAGACTGCCAATGTAGGGGCCTGTCTAAGATCTTTGGGGAGAGTGTTCCAGAGACGGGGGGCCACCACGGAAAAGGCCCTATCTCGTGTCCCCACCAAACATGCTTGTGGCGCAGGCGAGATCACGAGCAGGGCCTCTCCAGATGAACGTAGTAAACGCGTGGGTTCGTAGATGGAGATGCGGCCATGCAGGTAGGCTGGTCCCAAACCGTTCAGGGCTTTGTAGGTAAGCACCTGCACCATAAATTGGGCTCGGAAGATAAACGGCAGCCAGTGGAGCTCCTTGAACAGGAGGGGTGACCACTCTCTGTAGGGAGCGCCGGTTAACATCCTGGTCGCTGCTCGTTGGATAAGTTGGAATTTCCGAGCCATTTTCAAGGGCAGCTCCATGTAGAGCGCATTACAGTAATCCAGTCTAGAGATGACCAAGGCATGGACCACCCCAGCCAGATCAGCCTTCGCAGAGGTACGGTCATGGCAAATCCTTCACCCAGCACCCTACATTGCCTGCACCACTTGCTTGCCCATCACATGTTCCCACACTGTCCCCATGATTTCCTATTTCAACATGAGTAGTGTCCCATGTTCAGATTTCCCCCTCCTAGCACACTTCTCCAGTGCAGCTGGCATGGAGCCTCACTGGAAGTAGGTGTGTTGCATGTGATTAGATCTGACAGGCTCTGTGCCAGCTCTGTGTACCCACAAGATATTATCACATGATGCACATCTACTTCCAGCAGGGTTCCATGCTGTCTGCATTCTATGACGGGGAATTTCCCCCATGTAATGAGATCCCTAAAACCACGCCTTACTGAATAAGGGTTTTCCAGAGAAGCCCAATTTTAATTCCTGCAAGTGTTAGTTCACTTACAAAGATGTCAGGACTCGGTTTCCTGGCCTCGGACATTGGCGCAAAAAACCCACGTCCTGACTTGGAGGGCTGATAA